>CAJNOL010001566.1:0-60333 GCA_905250125.1 Rotaria sordida | reverse complement strand
AAAGAAGTTTGTATTTCACATGGTGAACATCAACAACGTTTATATTCCACAAAAATGTCAAATTATAAAGGAGTTCATGCATGGCAACACAATCATGATCAAATTTTACTAATGATTCAATTCTTGATAGTTATCAGCCATTATATTTTGTTATAATTTAAAAAATATATATATGGAATAAAACTATGTATAAATCAACATCGATTTATCGAACAACCATCTGATCTTGAATTAGCTATTTATAATGAATTATTATTAAACGAAATCAAATAACTCTAGCATGAACTGTGGAATGAATAGCAATGTGTGAGGACAGGCATCTCTTGTAAGAGGGGAGAACTGTTAGCGGTAGATCCAGTTCATTTCTATCCCTCGATACTTTCGTTTCTTTTTTTCTTTATTTATTGCATAGTCATTTGTTTTCCTTTCTTTTTCTGCGATATATTTAAATATTTACATGAAGGACATGTTTCTATATATTTACACAAGATACGTTTCTTTCAAATAAAGAGAGAAGGAGACCGCTCGACGAAACGAGCTAACAAGTAAGTCATGGAAACCTGAAAGAAACATACAGCTAAGACACATTCAACAGTTTGATTCGATGAAAGCCTTACGGAAATATCGGAACGGGAGCGAGAACAAAAACTTTTTTTTACAGGAACGAGAACGGAAAATGGGAACCGAAAAATGTTGTTCCTGCAGGACACTAAAACACACAGAGCTGATCTTCCGAGAAAATCGGCTTATTAAATTTTTTTATGGTTAAAATTTAGCTAATCAGCTGTTTCTCCTTTTCAATATAGAATTAATTTAATTTCTGCATGCTTATTATTTAGACGATTAGACGTTTTTTATTTTTAAATCGTAGTTAACTATGATCGTTTGTTTGATATAGTTTAATTGAAAATCAAAATTTCAACAGCGACTGGCTTCATACGTTGTATGATAGATCCTCTCTTAAAAGCTTCTATGATTCTATATCTTTGTGTCTTCATACAGATTATAAGCTTTAGCTATATATTCCTTTTCAAGTGATTTTCATTTTGTCCAGAAAATTCTCCTCGATAGCATCCATTAGTGCAGCTATATCCCTATAAACAAGCACTTCGTCACTTCCATTATTCAGACATCATAAAAATTATTATCATGTGTATTGTTACGTGCTACAGATTCCATTGGGGTTTCAAGTAAATCTCAGCTATGTTTGGACAACCTGCATCAAAAATAAAGAACAAAAATAAATGGATTCGATCATCTCTCTTGATATATAACAACAGGATAGATTCAACAATTTCACATGGCCAAGCAGAAACGTACATGTATTTGATATCAAACAACGATTATTTCTTATGATCGTAGCACGATTAAAAATGTTGGCTAACGACATAGTACGTACATCGGTAATGCATAGTGAACTAATGAACAGACACGACATAAGGATCAATTTTTAGAAACTGTGGAACTATACTGTTATTTGCTGTGCGATTTCATTCATTGGTATTTATGAACAATGGTTAGATAATAAATGACATGGCAGTATAATACTCTTAAGAAAACTATTTCGTTAATTCTGTTGACCACTGTGATCTTACGTTAGTAGTTTTTTCTTTACCGTTTTTACAAATTTATGCAGCAACAAAAAGCTGCGTAAGTGCTATGCGACTGTTTGTTCACTTCCATTGACAACTCACAACAGCTTACATCCTTCAAAAAACACTCACACAGTTAACTAATAGCAAAACTGAATAACAAAAAAAGTTCTTCAGCTACTTTTACTCTCTAGAAGAATTGTTGTCAATATTTACACTGACAATCATAGGCAACAGAATTCATCGTAGAAATAAGTTGGATGGGTTTTTTTTCTTTTAAGGTAATAAGTGTATTCGAAAGTACGATTAAAATGGAATGAAAAAAATCAGAATTTTTTCTTCGATTACTGAGTATTGATTTCATCATTTTTTTACACTTTCATATCTTTATGAAGCAATTTTCTTCTCTTCCTCCGAATAACAGTTTATTCTGTCTTTGATTCTTCAAACGTTTTCTTGATGCATCAGGAGTTTGTCTCTTGAGTGTACATACGGGAGGACTAGAACGCCACTCTTTTATAACGAGACTAATTACTTATATCAATATCTGTTTCATTGAACGATCGTTGCAAAACTCATCCATCTTGAATCGATTTCTGTTGATAGATACGCATAAAAATATCCCCAGATGTCAACCTTACCAGTATGTTCTATTCGTTATACTTTTTTAAATTTTGCATAGATATTTACTGCACATTATCTGTTTGGAATATCTTATGATATCGATACAAAAAAAAAAAGAAATGCATACAAACATCGGTCTTCTTACTAGAGATCATGACAACAATTATTACGATATTACCCATTCGTTCAAGATAGATTCGCTTACTTATCACATTTTAGGACTTTGCAAGGATCGTCCAACATATGGAAATACTTATTATATTTTTAGTTGTCCAGATTGTACAGAGGAACGATGTGGAATTACTCGAACTGCACAGAGATCGTTACCTGTTCTCCGTACTTCTGGAAACTTTGAGCACCGACTTACAAATGAGCATCGTACAATGCTGAAGAGTCATAGTTCATTAACAAGACGGCGTCACACAGCCACCTCCCTTTCAGATCATTCTCGTACTAGTTCAGCAACACGCAAGAAAGTCGAAAATGAGACGATATCTATCGAAAAATCAATAGCTAAAATGCTGCAAACTGAACATCAAACGCTGGTCACATCGCTGCGTAGAGCAATCAAAGCAGATAATGAAGAACTAATTCGATCAATTAAGGGCTCATCAAAGAAAGTCGAAGATGAAAAAAAAGATGCTGAACAGAAACAGAATGAAATCCTTAAAACCGAACGTCAGTCAATGGCCGATTCATTTCACAGGGAGTTGAAGGCAGAAAATGCAATACTACTTCAATCGATCAAAGCAGAAGAACAAGTCTTAATAGAAGAATCAACCAAATCGATACTTAATAAAGAAGAAATAGTTCATCTGTTCGAAGAACAAAAACGTTCACTTGAAAGTACATATGACAAACAAATAAGAACTATTGATTCTTCTATTGATCATTTTATACAAAACGTGACACAAGTAACAAAAACTCAACATGAATCATCGACAACACTCAATCAATTTCAACTTACATTGATTCAAACAGTCGAGAAAGAAGTGCAAAAGGTTATATCGAAAACTGTTGAAAAATTTGAGTCAATGACTCTTGCAATTACCCAATTAAAACATAGTTTTGAACAAACGATTGAGAATCGCTCTAATACCACACAAAGAGATGATGCTGGCCTTTTAAATCATTTATTCGTTGAACAGAACAAATTTCTCATGGAAATAATTGAACAACAACAGAAACTCTGGAGTGAACGTTTACAACTTATCGTCCGTGAGGCACTCGTTGAACAAAAGTCTTCACCATTTGTCACTACCTCTGACAACGCCTCCCGCACCACTATCATGGCTAAAACACAACAGGAACGATCGATTAGCCAGAGTGCCTCCATCGGCAACCATCATAGCTTATTGACCGAATCAACGATTAATCATTTGCTCAACATCAATCAAGCCTCACCATATGCAGCAGATCAACATTTGTTCAAAGTTTCGATTAAGTCGCCAGAGTCTGTGTGTTTATTTGCTAAATTATTCATTGGTGGTGTTGAATATCCAAGAAAATCTCATACACTTTGTCAGCAAGATCCGTTTCACTCCGATGAAGTCACTTGTTATGTCGCTCCACCTGCTGTAGATGGACCCTACAATGTAATTATTTATGCTAAGACCAAGACAGAAAAGGCATATCGAGCTGCCATCTCTATAAGGATACCTGGAGCAAATATAACTCAATCTGTTTTTTTTCCATATACATTTCCATCATTTGAAATGCGACGATGTATTTTAATTCAGCCTCTACAAAGTTTTCTGCGGCATAATGAACATGTATTGATACATATGGTCATACCTGATGCACATTCGGTCAAAATACATAATGGCAATGACGCTGTTGTGCTGGATGATGACGACTACACCAATGGAGAATTGAAAAAACAAATACAAGTCCGCGGCGATGTCTACGTTTACGGTCAATGGGACAATGAAACTGATTCACCTATTTGTTTCTTTTACGTTATCTAATCTAAAACTAACGTATATGCGCTTGTCATTTGAACTAATTGAGGTTCAAGTTGTCTGTCAAACCCTTTTCTACACATCATGATTAAATTGAATAAAAACAAAGTATAATACGTCTATTCTACGAGATGAATTACAGCTCAATGGTATTTAGAACATGATCTTTTTGAAAATCTTCTGTACAATTTCAGATTCTTGTATGTTGTCAAAGTCACTTCTTGCAGAAGGATAACAAAGATAGAAATGAAGATAGTTTTATTACGAATTTATCTCTGTAGATAATAAAACAAATACTAGTAAATAGATATTGAAAATATGACTGTTCAAGATCATTCGGTTTCTCATATTTGTATCAAGACAATGAATCTCCAAAATGACCTGGTCGTTAGGATTGTGGTTGTAAATGAATGAATGGTTAAGGAAGATTTGGCAAAAATTAATATCGCGCATACACGATAGAAATGTCCAAACTATCTAGAAATTAGTTCTAATATTTACGGGTTTTTTTCTATCAAAAACTAAATATATTTTTGCCAAGATTTCATCGATAGATCGACTGAGATGACCTTCTTAGGATTAGATATTGGTTTTTTTAAAAGTGCACATCTTAATTTCACAAATCTGAAAATTCACAACATATATACGAATCAGTAAAATGTATTTGGACATCTACCTTTTTTTTCATATTCCTTGATTTATGAGTCAGAGATAAGTGTTAATAATTTTCTTTTTTCACTACTAGATAATTCTCATACCATACTAGGTTCTCTATAGCAACTAGCAATTCTAACTATCATCTCGACTTACGAGATATTTTCTTATATAATTGTTTGTTTTTTTTTCAATTATGTGCACAGCAAGACTCTTCTTTTCTTTGAATTAGCCTATTTTCACCGATTTCGATGTCGCTGATTGAATCCATAACTGAAGACGAATCTGCATAGAATACGATCTGTTCTATATTTAATGTTGTATTATAATTAATTTGTTCATTCACAAATTGATTGGTAACCATTTCAGTTGGTAATCAACTAAGGGTATAGGTATAATTCTTCTCTCCATCCATACACACATTCCGAAGAAATGCAACTATGAATCACTCTAGGCACATAACTTGTTTGCGGCATGCACTAAATATTGCTGTAAGATAATGTGAAGTCTAACGCAACGCAAAATCCAGATCGTGTATTACAACATGGCAAAATATCGAATTTGGTCAATAAAAAATCGGTAAGACTAAAACTTAGCTTCATCCTTCACAAATCTAAAAGCAATTTTATATTACTGGTCACATTTTAAGAAATAATTAGACCGAAAGCTTACATTGGCCCTTTGAAATACATCGCTGAGTTGAATATCTTCCTAAACAAATCGTCTCATTGTGTGTAATGTCACACGATATCAGAACAAACAGTTGAATTCCTCATAGGGTCGCTTACGATCAGATAGAATAAGTTTGGTTTGTAAATAGGGGAATACAGTTACTGTTAGCAGGTAACTGATAACAGATACTCTAGGAGTGTGGGTGTTAGTGTGGGGTATGCTTTGTCCTTTATTGTATACCCACATCCACACCCAGCCTTATATTCAAATTATTCCAACCTTTGGGGTAGACTAATCATTTCATATTGCAAAGGGAAGCATGATTTCTTGCAACGTTTTCACATGTAAAATAAATCAAGCGATGAAAAGAAATATATGATTCATTAGTTTGTCATGATTTCATGACAAAGCGTATAGTGTAAAATCATCATCATTGAAGTGAAAACACAATTTGAGTCCGCGTGTCAATTTCGTATGGCTTACTTGTGTAACACTCAGAAATGTTTAAAGTAGAAATTTATTTTTTACACGAAGATCTTTATTATTCATTAATTTTGTTATTTGATTTTCGTGGAATTTTTTCATAAAAATCATGAAGGTATTATGGTACATTATAAGTAGTAGCAATGGTGAAGTACGATAAAAACGATATTTGCGTTCAGCCACAGTCAATATTTCGTTTCAGATAAACTGAAGTAGTTACTTTCTTAGAATTGATGAGAAGGAACTAACATTTGAATGTGGATGTAGGTTCGGATGGAGGGAAGATTCACATCCACACTCACACTCCAAAACTCTACCGTCAAAGAAATCAATTGCTCTATTTCGTGGATTTTTCCTTTGACATATGAATATATATTTTATTGTGAAAATCATTACATCTTGAATAACAAATATAGAGTTCAAACAGTATTAAAGAAGGTGGAGCGCAGGTGATCTAAGCAATGCTGAACGCTCTCACCTGACAATTTTCTAAATACAAGCCCTTTCTGTCCATAAAATCATACAGAAAATCTCCGTGAGAAAAAATGGCAATTCGTGTTTCTGCTCTTTCTTGTATCCATTGTTTGAACTTACATATGCGCTCATGAGCACTTTCGGTTGGCTCCGATTTGCCGTGCTCATCAAAAGGCCACCACTATACATTGTTTTCTGGCACATGCGACCAATCAAATTTAGCAAAATCTCGTTGAATAATTGCTCGTTTTTGTCCACAACTATAATACGAGTCACAGATTTCGTGAATTTTAGGATGAACAATAACCACGCCAGAATAGGAGGCAGGCAACGCGCTATCACATGTTTGAAGAGCTCGTGTAAGTAGGCTGACAACCACCAATTCGAGATCAAGTGTCTCTAGATGTTGTTGAAGACCTCGAGCTTGAGTGATACCTTGATCGGTAAGACCAGCATCTTGATATTCTATCTGAGTAGAAAAAAATAACAAAAAGATGAATTAGACGGTGAAGATGAAAGTATACAAATACTAATCGAATCAAACCTTGAAATTATCACAGTATAGTTCTCTGCAATGAAACATTATTTTGTTCTCTTATTATGAATAGAGGAATTTTACAAAAAACAAAATCAAAAAAATTGTGAGCGAAGGATTTTCTACCGATTTTATGAGAACATCTAAAGCAGTGTTGATCAAACTTACTGTTTCAGCAAGGTCACGATTAGCTAATGATTGACCATGTCGAATAAGATAAAGTGTTTTAGTACAATTTTGTGTTGTTGACGTTGGCATCGATTCATTTACCGTTGAGGACATTGTCTGAACGAATAAAAGTTATCTAAAAATCGAGATCTTGAGACTATATCATGTTAAATAAATCAAGAGAGGAAAAAACCTTGAAATGTTTTTCTGTTCTCGAAGAATCTCTAATACAACGTTTGCGAGTATTCAATTTATTTATTGAATAAATGTGATAATGAAAATATAGAAGACGAGTAAAGAAAAACTGGATTTTTTTCTCGAATTTTTGTGACTCGTGCTCTTGTTTATATAGATCTTTCAGTCATTGCTATCATACAGTCAGTTTTATTCCCACCAGAATAATGTAGAACCAACGTCAGAGGGATTTTATCACAAAAAAATAACGCAATGCTTTGCTCAGTGGGATTATTCCAATTGTATGCTATTCAGTCATGACACACTGGCTCTAATTGAGAGCTCTCTCTTCCTGTGTTGTTTGTGTTTCCCTTCTTGTGTCTTTCTCCATCTGGATGTCACATTTTGCGTTCTGTTCTAGCATTGTATGTATGACATACATGTATGTCTCACGCTGAAGTGGTAAATAATCAAGAGTAACTGTTAGTTGTTTTCTTGATGGAATATATAATCGACGAAGAAAACATGACGACGATTCTCATGTCGTCTAAGTCAAGTTTTATTAGTGGGGAAAATATCTCACTTCTATTGACGAATTTAGTATAAAAAATATTTGCTTTCAATGAAATGACATACGTAAAATGTCTTCTTTACTTCAAAACAAAGCTTTTCTTCAGATAAACTAATAAGTGACGACCTCAGACATTAACTGCAAAGAATAAACATAACAACCTACCATAGTGTGTGGTGAGTTCATACAAATTCCTGTTTTCAATTGCTCGCATTGGCTTTTGTGCATGACAATAAAAGTACATTACTTTTGTTAATATTTTGTTTTCTTTGACCATCCAAATATCTGCCTAATTCTGTACAACTAGACTAACACTTGAAATATATCTCCAACAAATGAATCAGGACAAAAATTCATTTCATGAATAAGCTGTTCATAGAAAAAAAATAAAAAAGAATAGATGTATCCATGATACTTAGACTATGTCGGATGCTTTGAATGAATTGTTTAAACTCACCAATATTTGAATGAGTTATTAGGCGATAAAAAAATACGCTTTTTAGGACTTGTCGAATTGGCCATCAATAAAATTGGGTTAAATTTGACAACTTCTTGGATTGGTTTCATCCTTTGAAAAAGATGTTGACGATGTACATACATATGTAATGTTTATTTTAACAAGAACTTGATCACAATCATAATCTGTTGTATTAATTAAAATAAGCATTGATTCAGCATGTTGATATATAATTGCATCGGATATTCTTCTGATTGTTCTTTTTCTTCAACTAAACATGTCTAAAAACATAAAAAGAATTCAAAGAATATAAAATAATAGTTTTACTCTTACTCAACGACATAATTGTCAACCATAACAAATTTCAATTTTTATCTTGGTATTTGATGACCATATGATTAACAATTTTTTTTAACAATATTTTACACGAATAACCGAATACTTGTCTATCACGAGAGAACTGTTGTTTTAGTGCTGGTGCTGCAGAAACTCTAAACAAGAAAAAAAAATAAAGATGAAAACAAAGTATTTGATCTTCTATCTAACATATGATATCTTCGCCAAATATTTTTCTAAGTGCTGAATATTTATTTTTGACGCTAACTATCATATGATCGAATTCAAATATTGTTGGATTACAATCAATGTCATAAGTTTTGATCACATAATCTCGAATTGCTTTTTAGTAATTGTTGTTTTTTTCCGCATCGTGCTCTAAAGTCTGCTTGTGATGAATCTTTAACAACTTTCTCAAGAGCTTTATCAAATCTTGGAACCATCCACTTTAATGAAATTTTTTTTCTTGATTGGGATATTGTTGAACTCGTTGAAGAGTGATCTAATAATTGATGGAGCATAGGTCAAGTGGTGTATGAATAACTTGTAAACAGTTTGAGTTCAATAAAGATTGATAAAGTGATTGTGTTGATGTATATAAAGTTGGTAGAGATAATTTAAGTTGGTGCCGTTATTCGCTATGGTGGTGTACACTATCAATATTGAAAGAATTGAACAATAATAAATTATTCGATTCATTGCAGTGCAATTGTTGTTTAAGTATATCAGATTATTTTTTGCTGTATACCTCAATTATAGTAAAACAGAGAAAAAACAAAGTTGATCAACTAAAGTAAATGAATAAGTATTGTCTCTTAGGTCCCAGTTTTTTTCCAATGTTATTTTAATACCAAAGATTGTTTCTTAATAATATTCTCATCATCATCTGTATTAAATGATAATAATTCTTCCAATGACAATTAACTTAGATGTAATACAGATAAACCATTAAGTTTTCATTTACAATAGATAAAACAAAACAGACTGAATAATTAAATACTAAGCTATTCGTCGATAGTTAAAATTTCTTGAACGTATTTATCGAAACCATTCTTAGTCAACCATCTTGACACATCCTCAATAGTCCACTCCATATATTAATGATTTGAAATAAAGCAAAAAAATAGAAAAAAAAATGAAAACGGTATTTTTAGTTTTTCTTAAGTCTTCAATAAATTAATAAATACGAAAGATTTGAAAACATGTTGAATAAGTACGTCAACATCAAGAAATTTTAAAAAATTACTCAACAAGAGTTCAAAAATAAGGCATACGAATGAAACAGAAATTATTAATACAACATAAGAAACACATCATAATTAGTACAATGACTTTCTCGAAACAGAAATAGAATTTCGAATATTGTTTAAAATCATTGTTGATTTTCCATTTTTTCGAAAATCGAATTGAATTTGCATTATCTAGAAAATGAAACATTTTCTAACTATTTAAAATGTGACCAATGAATAATGGAAGTTTGAAAATGCTTTAACATTTTAAAACTCGAGTTTCTAAAAAGTAGAATCTATATAAAATTTACCGTCTATAATAAGTATGAGATTGGAAAAATGAAATTCTAGCCATTTTTACTAGAATGATCTGAATTATCCCAAACGGGTAATTCGAATTACTTTGATATAGCATTTAGCATTTTTGTAAAAGCTCATTCAAAATATTGATTTTTTTTGAAAGATTTTTACATAATTCGATAGCGAATGCCTGGAGCTATCGTTGAATTTTAAAGTCTTTTTCTCTGACACAGAATGACTGAAAAATGATCAAAATGCACTCATTTTTCTTTCAAATGATTTGAATTACTCAAATTGACTATAAATAAGATGAAACACTTCGTTGAATTAACTTTACATAGTCCTTTAACCATTCTTATAAGGCAATTACTTTAAAAAATTAATTTTATTTCGGTAAGTCGATTGCTACAGAGCAAAAGTGGATACTACGACATTCATTTGTATTCTTCATATACTGATCAGTTTATTTTTCCGTTGGTTCGACATTAATGTCGCGTGTTTAGGAGTACGCAAGCAAGTGACCATGAGAAATCGAAAGAAAGAGAGAGAGAATCAAACGAATCTGTCTCCTCTCGATTTTCTGTTGGTCACACATGAATAACTTTATTTTAATAGTGTATCGTCTTAACTGTTTCTCATTCATCGTATACCTTCTATGATTTTTTTTTCGCTGCGTCCTTATTATTTCCATTGTCGATGATAGTCACCACGTCAATATATTTTTCTCTCTCTCGCTCTTCTCTTTGAGACAATGAACAAGAGACGTCCTTTTCTATTTGGATAGAATAAAAAAAGAATCATAGATAAATAAATGTGACAAATGCATAATCGTTGATTAAAATTTTTTTTTCATGGACAGTCACATGAGATAATAAAAGAAAAAGAAAAAGCCTATCTAAATGTAGATAGAGCTAAAGTTGCCAGGTGAGTAAAAAGACATCACTGTGAAAATATACATCATTTTGCTATACATTAGTAGCGATATCCACATCTATCTACGAGAAAAAATCACTCTCTAAGAGCAAAAAAAACAAATCTCTCTCTCTCTCTATCTGACTATTTATAAAAAGAAACTATTTTTTTTGCAAATTTCTCCTTGCTAGGTTGTCAATGAATATATAAAGTCGAAGCACAACTGTACGACTGCATCAGTCAGATACTTGTCGATATACATTTATCAGTGTATCCTCAAGCTTCGAAAAGCAACAAGTGGGAATGAATTAAATCAATGCAATGATTTCTTTGATCGTTTTTATCATTTTGGTGGCGACAATCTATAATTCATACACAGCGGCTCAACGCTTGCTCCATCACGCAATCTTTAAACGTAGAAATTCTTCTTTTATCACAAGGTTTCAGGTATCAGCACTGGACATATAATCAACTACAGATCTTTGCTCCAACTTCAACAAATATTTGAATAGTTGGTTGGTGTGAGATATTCCTTGATCGAGTCATCGACGACAGTGCAATCGAAATAACATATTTCCTTCAACATGAACAAAATATTTAAATAGTACTTTGATGTAAGCTATTCCTTGATCGAATGTTCTTCAATGACGGAATTACAATCAAATGATTGCTTGCAATTGAATATAATGATCAAACAAATGTTTAGTATGAACTATTCTTTCATTGAGTGTTTTCTCATGTTATACTAAACTTCCATTCTTTGATTGGAATAGAAGGAAACATTTGAATAGCTCTTTCCTAGAAGTTGTTCCTTCAGCGAGTGTTCCTCGACAATGGAATCAAACCTGAATATTTGCTTGAAATCGAACGAAATAGCCAAATAGGTGTTTAGTGCAAGTTATTTATTAAGCGACTCTTTTTTGATGATATGATAAACTACCATTCCTTGCTTGGAATTGAAAGAAGTATTTGAATAGCTCTTTTCTATAAGTTGTTCCTCGAGCAAGTGTTCCTTAACAATCGGATCAAACCTGAATATTTCCTTGGAATTTAATAAAATAGTCAAATAGGTGTTTAGTGCAAGTTATTCATTAAGCGACTCTTTTTTTATGATATAATAAACTACCATTCCTTGCTTGGAATTGAAAGAAGTAATTGAATAGCTCTTTTCTATAAGTTGTTCCTCGAGCAAGTGTTCCTTAACAATCGGATCAAACCTGAATATTTCCTTGGAATTGAATAAAATAGCCAAATAGGTGTTGGATACGATTTATTCGTTAAGTGAGTGTTTTCTAATGATATAATCGAGTACCATTTTTTCCATCAAATTTACCAATATATTAGAATACGTGTTTGATACAAATTGTTCCATGAGCAAGTTTTCAGCGACGACCGGATCACATAGGAACATTTGCTTGGAATCGAATAAAATATTTGATTAGTTGTTTAATACCAGTCATTTCTTCGCCTAGGGTACTCTGATGATATAATAACGTACCAATTTGTAGTTCCAATCGAAGGAAATACACGAATACCTATATAATATGAGTTATTCCTTGATAGAGTCTTCGTTGATAATAGAATGAAGCCCGAATATTTGCGTATAATTCATCGCAGTAGGCAAATAGGTGATTGCTATGAGTTATTCATTGAATCATGTTCTCGAATGATGTGATCAACTAAAAGATTTACTTTAAATTGTCGGAAATATTTGAATAGCTCTGTTGTATAGGATGTTCGTCGAGCGAGTGTTCCTCAATCATGAAATGAATTGTGAGTATTTAGTCGGAGTTGGATGAAATATTTGATTAGTTGTTTACTATAGATCGTTTCATTGCCTAGTATTCCATGATGGTATAATGAAGTGCCAATTTATGGTTCGAATCGAAGAAAATACATGAATATCTTTTTATTGTGAGTTCTTCGTTGATCGAGTGTTCATCGACAATGAAATTATACCCGAATATTTGCGTATAATTTAACAAAATAGTCAAATGTGTTGTGTACGAATTATTCTTTGATTGAGTGTTTCTGACGATGCAATCAAGTGCTGTTATTTGCTTCGAATTTCAAGAAATATTTGAAAAACTTTTTATGAGTGCTTTATTTGACGAGTGTTCGTCGACGATGGAATTTAACGGGAAAATTTAATAATAATTCGACGAAATATTGGAATAGGTGTTTTGTATGAATTGTTCCTTAATTAAGCGTTTCTGATGGTGTATTTAAGTACCATTGTTTGCTTCGAATTGCAGGAAGTATTTGAAAAGCTATTTGTGAATGATTCATTGGGCAAGTGATGGTCGACGATGAAATTTTTCCGAAACATTTGCTTATAGTTCAGCGAAGTAGTCAAATAAGTATTTCCTCTGAAGTATTCATTGATTGAGTGGTTCTGACGATATAATCGAGTGCCATTGTTTGCTGGGAATCACAGGAAATATTTGAACAGGTTTTTATGAATTTTTCATTGAGCAAGTGTTCTGGAATTATCTAATCATCATAAAATGGTTTTTTCGAGTTGAACAGAATACTGGAATATTTGTTTGCTTTGAATTATTTTTGTATCGTGTTCTGTCGATTAATATAAGCAACTTGAAATCTGTGTTTGGAAGTGCGCAGATTATTTGAATGGACTTTTTACGATTCGCTCATCTTGTAGGAAATTTGAATAGGGGATGGCTGCCATCGTTTCTTTAAAGGGAGAAGCATATTTGAATAGGATATTTAAATCAGGTATGTTGTAACAATATAGTGTTGATTTTAATCCCGCAGGGATTGCACTAAGACCTTCGTTTTCTTTATAGGACGGATGATACAAAAGCAATATTGCACACTTACAAATGGGACAGTACCATCAATCACTGTCAAAAGCGATAAACTTTATTCAATAGTTAGTTTTCTCTCATCTTTTGAATTAATTAGCTTCCTTTATGTATATTCTCGCAACCTGTTTCTTTTCCCTTATTATATACTTAGTATTTTTTTTTCTTTTTATTCTGTTGTAAAACTCATCATTCGTTACATAAGACAAACTATATATAAAACATATTGTCTGTAACAACGCTATATGTGCAGTAAAAGCATAAAAAATAGTCCGTTATTGAAAATATGAGTAGTTTTTTTTAAGAAAATTTTTGATTTGATTAAAATAATGAAAAAAGGTATAGGTGAATAATAATAAATGAAAAAAAAAATTATTTTTGTTTTTGTTTTGTTGAATTTTCGATCATATTGTTGTGATCATTATTAGAACAATTTATAAAATATAAATCGGCTTCACAACCATTAACTCGATCAACACATAAGCCACCATTTATAACAATAATTCGACTCTTGATTGTTCATGTAGAATATAATGAGAACTGAGTGCAGTCATCAGTTCTTTTGTCGAGAACTGGATCCAGTGATCAGTTCGTGGTCCAAGAATGGATTCCTTTGTTTTCGTAGGATTCAGTTTCTGCTAATATCATTGCAGTACACATGTGCAGTTCAGAGGCAGACATCGGTATTCAGCATCTACAAATCTAATGTGCCGCTTAAAATGAGATGTAGTGGTACCAGTTACAGTTCTTTTAAAAAGAACTGGTCCCCAGTTTGAGTTTTTATTTAAAAGAACTGGGTACCAATTCCTCTTCTATTTAAAAGAACCGATTCCGTGATACCAGTTCAGTTCTTTGATCAAGAACTGTCAGGGGTCTACTCATACCTTCTCCTATATCTTTCTCACTTATCTTTATCTCATATCATCCTACGATAGCTCTCTCTTCAATCTCTTTCGCTCATACGTCTCTTTCGAATTTCTTTCTAGTACCTTATCTAACTCCGGCTCAATCGAACAATTTTTTTTCCTATCGGCTTTCCGTTGCTGCATTTCATCCTCTCACACTCTCTTGATCTTTGTCTCTCTTGCCTTTCCCCGACCCTTGCTTCAGTCTCTCCATCTCTATTTCTCCTTCCCTTCACTAAGCCATTGTCGCTGTCTGTCTGTCACTCTTCTTTCTTCTCCATCATCTCAGTGTCCACCACTAACCAACGCCTATTATCCAGATTTGGTCGTTGATCTTCCCCACCCATTCATTTCTAAGTCGACCTATGTCTATTCTTCACTCCTTCTTCATCTACAATCTCTTTCTCTCAGTCTATAACTCATAATTTCCTTTTCTCAAACTCACTAGAATTCACTTATCGAGATCACTTCGTTTTCTCTTCTTCCCTCCATTGATACAACTCTTGAAATTAACATCGCACATGAATTTTTCGTTTTCTGTTAAAATACTAACTGAAAACAAATGATTCGTTCTAATCAGTTTTTTTCAAAATATTTGTGCCTCGCCATATTGCCTATACCAAATCGCGAACGCGATAAGTTATTACTGGCAACTCAGCTACTAGAGATAATACTGAGAAATGCAAGCGCTGCCAAGATCCTTAATCTGAGTCATCATTAAAAATCAAACGGAGATATCATCAATATGTAAGAAAAAAACAATATTTTACATATATCTCATCTTTTTTTCACAGTGACCTACCTTGGAAATACTTCCATTCGATACGGAATTCAATTCTGTATCCGGCATAACCGAACCGAAATAGAGTACAACTTCTACAATGAATGTCAGCAAAATATTCGAGTCTATTAGATCTTCGCGTCAGTATTTTGGCAATGAGACTCCTTATGATGAACGAACCCCGTGGAAAATAGTACCTTTCGTTTTAGAATAAAATTCTGCATATAGCGCAATCAACTAGAACAATATTACAGATAAGGAAACGAATTGGGACAAGAACTAACGATCGAAACCTGGAGGCAAACCAGTTTTTGCCTGTAAACTCCTATTTTTTGCCCGCTGATCCCGTTTGAAAATAGCACCATTCCGTGCAGAATTAAGTTCTGCATCTGGCACAATCAACTAGGATGATCGCACAGATAAGGAAAAGAATAGAGACACTTTGCAACCAACTATCTTTTCAGATGTAAAAGCTATTGGTTCTATCCTCCTTTGTTTGCAGGAGCCTTAAGGAAAGATGGGTGAACAAGTCAAAAGTCGATTGTTTGAGTCAAATAACATTGAGATTACTTGTCCATCTAGTGGGTAGCTTACAAATTCCTTGGTTTCATATTGTTTGAATAAATGTTTATTGCCAACAATTGATAAGAAGTGCGTCCTGTTTCCTTATTTCTGGTCAGGTCAAAATGATGAGAAATTATACGATGCAACTAAATCTCATGGAAAAAACGTAAAGTGTTTTCAAATCTCTCAGTATACCATCTCAGATATTCAACCTTTTGATAAATATTATAATTAATAAATGAAAAATTTCATCAAGAGACTTTACAGTCATGGCGCTCTTGATGAAATTGATAAAAATATGCATGAGAGAAATAGTGTTATAAAATTGGTGAGTATTGTGCACAATAAATTATGTGCACCAATCTTGCAATAAACGGTGCTATATGTTTGGTATGCAGATGTATATAAAAGATAATCTCTTTGCATTCGAAAATATTCATGATGTCTGCTTTCCATGTTAAAAAATCGCATGCTGAATATGCAGCACATCATTGTCAAGAAACTATTTTTATCACATGTTTACACTATACTAAAAAATTTTGGTTTAACCGCTTTTTCATTGACTATCATTATCGTGAACAGTTATGTAAAAGGAATAAAAAATAAAAAAAACAAAAATTGAATATGTGCTTGATTTCTAACTTTCAATGTGCGGGCCCCGTTAATTGGTTCTGACACACTTTAGGTTTTGAAACAACGAATGTCTTTCATTGATTGTATAGGGCGCGTTTCTTTTAAAATACGTTGTCTTTCTCTTCCATTCAGTTAAACTCCAGCCTCTTCATAGTTCAGCCAAAACTCCTTGAATTATAAACCATGTCACAAGTCCAGAATAATTCTCTCTTTTTACTATTTTAGATTGCAAAAACTAAGGGGAAACCATGTCTTTCTCTATATCGTATCTTTAGCACTCTTAATTTTATTTTTATTTTTCTCGCTATACAAAGGTTTTAAAACTTTGAAAAATACATTTTTATAGACGACTCGACATGCTCTACAAGCTAGACAGATCAAAAACGTTTTCTGGCAGAAAAAGTTTTTTGTCAGGAAAATCGGTTTTACAGACACTGGATCTATGAGGCCTAGCAGCTCGTTTCATGCTGATATTGAGAATCAGCGCCATCAATTACCTATAATCCAATAGGTTTGATGATAAAACAGCGATTTCACACTTGCATATGTTACTTTGTGAGGTAGGAACCAGCCTTTAACAACTAAATGAATGATAATTAGAGTAAAAGTAGTAACACCAACGTGTGACCAGAACCATCCGATATTTATTCATATCTTTTCACAAAATAACATCGGCTTATAAAAAAATACATCGACTATTCATATATACAGAGTTGAACAAGTCAAGTCAGATCAAGTCAGACTGGACTTGCCCAGCTCAGTTTTGAAGAGTTTTGGACAGTAGCGAAGTCAGGATTTGGGGCCAGGAGGGTTCAACCTTCCACGTACCTTTGAGCTTCCTTCCTGACGAGGTTTTTGAAAAATGTATTCTTTTCTCATACAAAAATGCATTAGAGTTTGCAATGGAACTTTTTAACATATATATCTTATTTTGTGAAACTCACATGCGTTTTCGAAGAAAAGAAAATACCAAGGGGGAAGAAACTGATTTCTATACTAGAAATCATTATAATACATTAAGGATTCGAATCATGACTGGTAGTGGTTAAAAATTATCGGAAACCATCAGAACCTATTAGAAACCATGAGATAAGAAATCATTAGAAATAAATGGAAATCACTTTAAGTCATAGAAAATTTTCAATAAAAAGACTAAAAGTAAACTTTTATTTCTATTGATTTGTAATGATTTTTATTGATTTTCTTGGATCTCAATAACTGTCAATATTCCTAGTGGTTACTCTTGATTTTTCATGGTTTCGTGTAATTTTTCTTCATATCTAACCATTTCTGATGATTCATATTTATTCGTGGTGAGCAGATAAAAACTGATTTCCATCGATAGAAACCACTATAAATTCAAACAATCAAGAAATCGGTTTGTTTCTCTTGGAAAATACAGTAAATATAAATTTCACTCAGCATGACCTCTAAAACCTGATTGAAACTTATATTTATCGTATTTTGTGACAAATCCAATGACGCATTAAACATTGTCTATAGCTAAGCGTTGATTAATAAATGTTGCACCAACATCTCGAACTTCACCAAAAGCGATACATTTGATTCTGTTGATCATGCTTTGTTATTCAGTGTCATGAGTACCAACCCTGTTCGGATAATTGAATTGATTCATCAAAAGAATAATCTCTTTTTTATTTGTGAGTTGTATCGATTACGAGATGGCTTTATAGACTTCCACAAAATGTTTAAAATTTTTTGTTCTAGCAGTTTCTAATAAAACGAAAATCAAGAAATAATATTCACTAACTGTCTGCATGGATCATTCATTATGCTTCGAACAAAAGAGAAAGCTAGGCTTTTCTATCACAGCAATACTATTTGAAAAGAACAGAAACGAAAAGTGAGCGTTGAGTAACTAAGTGACCTGCAGTAAATAGAAATGAACATTGATCTATCTATCGTATTATTCTGATGATAATCATTATTCACATTCCAAAGAATACTAATATGAAAAGACAACACAACGAACAACAATAATCATATCTTATGGATTGAAATCATGCTGTATAGATATCGCAACGATAGATCCAGCTATTACTGTGTGAAAAAGTTCTTTGTTTTTGTCTAACAACTCTTTGTTGATAGATTATCACAATTGTATTCCGCCAATTTCTAGAGAATATCTATATATGAAATTGAAAATTTGCTATAATGCTTGCTCTTTAATATTGATAAATCTAATTTTTGACGTACTTGAATTTGGTATAAAACATGTTATTGATGCTGTTTGAAATCACAGCGTTACACTACAAAAAAAATTCTATTCACTCTGTATTTTTCCTTTTTTGTTATCGATTATATCCAATAATTTACGTCATATTTCCACTGCCAAACTTTACAATTAGGTTTGCGTATTATTGACCAAACGACTTTAAATTTTTGACTGCTAAACCAATTTTAATATTTGATTAATGTACAATAAACGATCGCGCTATTTATGCATTTTATAAAGAAAAAAAAGCATAACAAAACTAATGCTTTCTTTTTTCAATGAATATATTGTCCATTTTATAATTTCAATTTCGTACGACAAAAATAATAACGTTTTGTATTATATTGAATAGTATTTCCTGTTCGCATACGAATTTAAATCAAAATAGACAAAATAAAAAAAACCAAAAACGAATAGTCAATATATCCGTTGTGGTACAGGTCGATTGTATTCTTCTTTTTTTTTTTTGCTAAAACTTTCTTCATTTTTAATGTTTAGTGTGACGTGATTATTTTAAAATCTCAAACAAACATTGAAAGACTATATTTTTGTTTTTTTGTACATATGATACAAGGGAAAAAAAAATATATATATATAAATAAAATATAAAAATTATTTTTCTTCGGTTGATGATGAGGAAAATTCTCGTTGTATTGGTGTAGATTCAGCATCTTTAAGAGCATTTAACCGTCGCCATTCACGATAAGCACGATAATGTCGTGTTCTTGGATCAGCATTATATTGTGCATCAGAAAAATGCATAGTACTATTAATAAGAAATAAATCATAGCAGATAATTTTTCGACCAATCTTACCGCCATTGTAATGCATGAATAAACATACCCAATGCAATAACAATTATAATAACCGATACTGAAGCAAAATAAGTATTTGGTACACTATGTGGTGAAGTATAATAATTTGAATAAGTGCCTGAACGTTGTCTATCATGTTCCATTTTTCGACGAAGCATATCATAGAATGCTTTATCATAATGTGGTATATTCCTTTGAAAAGAAATTTAATTCATATATTAAGATATGATTTCATATAATAGAACGTCGCACCTGCTTACCAAGTCGATTCATTTGTATTTGTTCGACGTTGGTATGTACTTCGGCTAGCAAAATTTATATTTGACCAATTTGGTGATGGTTGACGAGAATATGATTGATATGGAGGACGAGATATTGAATTAAGAGCTAGAAATGATTCGAAGTAATTTATTCTTACTATGTATATAACAATGATGCTGACAATTCTATGAAAGATTTAAGATAAAGATGATATTTAGGTAGTAAGAACTTTTTTAAACATGAATGCGTCTAAATAATATCGAATCATCACCATTAGTTTCTCATGCAATTACCCGCTCTAATAAGAATATTTTAATTCTTACATTGATCATAAGTAGAGCGTGTGGATTGTTTACTGAGTACACTAAAAGCTGCATTGATTTTAACGAATTTCTCATGAAGTGATTGATCAGCTGAATTTGAATCAGGATGATACTGAAAACGACAAGAAAGGTTAACAATTATATTTTATTTTTAGTTAACTTCTTTTGATAATTTGTAAAATGCTTTCTTTATTTCTTTTTGCGTTGCTGTCCGTTCAACTCCAAGTAATTCATAATAATTTCGAGAGTTAAAATTTGCTGTTTTATAATATCGACATAATATTAATACAATTGATCTGTATTTAGAAAACAAATAAGAAAAAAAAAGCCATATTCTTCTTCGATTACCGATGTGATTGAATTGTAGATTTAATGATGTTTCTATATGGATGGAAACGATCACTAGAACCCTTATTTGTACACAGATATTTTTGAGAAGTTCTCAACATGCATATGTAAGTAAAGAATCTGTACTTGTACCGAAGATGGTTTAATCAAAAAAAAAAAGAAAAGAAACACCTGATTTATAAACCAATGATATAAATGTTGAAAATTTTATTTTAAAATAAACAATATATTTATCATATCTACTTCTTTAGTTTAAATATCTTGTTCAAATCAAATTTATCTTTTTTTTATTTCAAAAGAAAATCAAATGTCGCTACTATCAATGTGATTAATTTAAATGATTAATATTTTAATAAAAGAATAAATAAAAAAAAATCTAGGAAAAAAATGAATAAGACATTAATATTTTATTTCTTTATTGTTTCCTTTTTTTTTTTGTATATGAATAAAATATGGATATATATGCATGTCATTTTCTCTAAACAGAACGAAACAAAAAACAATATTTTTAGTCCGATCAATATTATTCCTCGTCATGTTAGTCGAGAATTAGAAGTTGTATCCAATGAATTTTTCTATTCAAATTTATCAATTGGTGGTGGTAGCATGATTTATTTATTTTTTTTTGTTTCTTTATGAAATATTTTTTTTGTCTCTCTTGAATTTGTTTGTATTCAGTTTATATTGAATTGAACGAACAGAAGCAAAAAAATGCTCAGCAGGTGAGGCAATCAAACATTTGTTGATGGTCGTCATCGACGAGAAGAAAATGAATCAAGCAGATAGCCGGTCGGGCACTCTGCTTTTTCTCTCATTTTTTCTCTTCCGTTATTGTGTGTTCGATGCGTTGTTCGTTCTCTAACATACACTTAATTTAGTGTTTTTTTTTTGCAATCCATGACATTGTCGTTATTAAGAGTAGGAGATGCGTAAAAAAAATGCTGTTGTTAATGAGTAGGTGTATTTACAATGTAGGTTTTATGTCATTTTTTTTTCATTATGAAAATGGCAATCATCAGTATTACATTTTTTGTTTTAGATTCGTTTTGTTCTTATTTTAAAAAATCAATTATGAGCTACCTTGATTTTACCGATGATATTATTGCAATAGACCAACTTAATGGCATTACTCCAACTGCTTTGCAACCATTAGCAACGCCGTCAAGTACATCTGCAGTTGTTCAACAACAACAAACAAAAGATTTATCGGATTGGAGAAATATTCAACTTGGAACAACATCAACACTTTTTGATCCATTTTGGTTACCACAAACACCAGTCACACCATTATCTAATCCTTGGACTACGTCTAATAATACAGTTTATCCATCACCTTATAATCAAATATCATCTTCTCAGCATCATTATCAATCGATGAATCCAAATAATAATCAACCTTGGAAAATGCCTACATTTCCAATAGAAAAAACACAAACTTTTGTCAATTTTAATCATCCCAATATGATGAATAATGTTACTGATATAACAACAAATACAATAGTAAATCCATCAACTCCTATCAGGTTCGATAAATGTTGATTTTATGAGGTTATATTTTAATAGAAAATGAGATATTATCATTAGGGAATAACTTTTTGTTTTTTTTCATCAAATAATATTGTTCAGATTGAGGATTTATGTTAATTCGATTTTCCATTAAAAAGAATAATATTTTCCCAGAAGAGGAAGAGAAATTTAAGTCTTATTGACCTTGAATCAAATATTATCTTGAGAAATGTATAAAGTCAAAATCGATGCGGAATCGAAAAATAACATTTTCCTGTTGACTATTAATAAATATTTATTTTTATAGAAATTTTATTCCTGTTCAACCAAATTCATATTCTTATCCTCCAACACCTTCTACAATACCATCAACGTCTAGAATTCGACCAATGACTTCTCATGAAACTGAACTTATTCTTGTACCTGATCTTGATATTGATGAAATTCTTGGAGAAGTGCAATCTGTTATACCAGATATTGATCTTGATGCTGCACGTCAAACTATAACATCAATGAATCCAATACCATCAACAAATGATATTGTAACACATTTTCTTGATAATGGTTATACAAAACAAGTAAAAAAATCTTTTTCAAATAATTCTGAACGACAATCATCATTAAAACGTTCAATCTCAGATATAATTGATGATATGCCAAAATTTTTATCATCTTATCCTGATCCAATTAATTATTTTTTTGATACAAAACGTAAACAATCTGAATCCTATATTAATCATGCAAAAGCATTTCTTCTACGTGCATTTCCAACAATAGATAAAACGATTTTAGAACAAGCTTTAGAAGAAGAAAATTGGCATTTTTTACCGACTGTAAGAAAATTAGAAACACGAGCTGGTATTCGTACTAATGCATTTTTACAAAGAATGACAATTAAACGATCATTAGATATGATTGGTAGGATCATGTTTAAACATAATATTATATGAATCTATTTGATTAGATTTGTCTATTGATGGTGTTGGTCGAAAACCATCTATAGCATGGATAATTAAAAATAATAAATTTGCTTATTCAATTCCACATACGCCTTGTGAAGAATTTTACGATGAACTTCGGTTTGCTAAAAATGAAGTTAAAATTCGACGTAAGATAATTTTTGTGTACTTTTTGAAAATTTCTAATAAAAAATAAAATAAATTTTTTTTTTTTTTCAAGGATATCTTGGAAAAGTTTCAAAAGAACATGAAAAACGTGTAAAAAAAGCTAAAAAAGGAAATGAAACACTTGAATGTGAAATATGTTGTCAAGAAGATTTATTAATTGATGATATGGTTGAATGTACTGTTGGACATCTTTATTGTCGGTTAGTTTCAAAGAGATTTATTTTTATTTTTCAAATTTTATTATTATTTTTTTATTTAGAAATTGCGTTCGAACACATATTGATATTTGTTTTAAAGAAGGAAAATGTCGTTTTGGTTGTGTAGAAAATTCATGTCCTGGTGAATATACGACAAGACTTGTTAATGAACTTTTACCACCAAAAGATTTAAAGAGATTAAATAGAAGAATACAAGAAGAAAATATTAGACAAGGTAAATAATAATTGAAAAGAATCATAAGGTGGTTGTTTTTCTCTTTCATTGAATATACGCATTTTGTATTGAATTATGTAACTTGAGACTTGAAAAAAATAATAATAATAAATAGGAAAACTCAACTTTTGATAGATATTAGATTTATAGTAGCAAAAGTAAATTTTACTAACGTATAGTAAATAGTTTCATGATTACTCATAATTTATTTATCTTTTATTAATAAAGTGAATTAGAAGGAGGAAACCTATGAAAGATAGGTCTGTTTATTACCGGCATTCGATTTGAAACAATGAAAATGAACTAGAAACTTCCGAGATAGACATCAGTTACTCGTATAAATAGAAAACTGTTAGTGTAATCCCTGCTGGATTAAAATATGATATACAATGGTGCTACTGACATTGTGAAGAAAAAGAATTCACCAATATAGATCTCCGTTTGTGAATTCGTATCTAAGGTGGTGGAAAAAAGTTTAACAACAATGAATTTTTAATTTTTTTCTATTAAAGATTTCATAGATGAACTATGATGATAAAGTTTCTAAAATACCGGGACACGATAATTTTCAAGTTCCAGAAGCTATTTTTAAACAATACCATTTTAAAGAGTACAAAATAAAGGGTCGCCACATTTTCTAAGACCTTCTCTTAAAAAGTTAAATGTATCATAAAAACCAAAACAAAAGCGTTTTCTAACGTTTTTTTTTTTTTGATAAATTTCGTTTTTTGTGATACTTTTAACTTGTTAACAGAAGATCTTAGAAAATGCGACATTCCTTCATTTTACACTCTTTAAAATAGCATTGTTAAAAAATAGCTGCTGGAATCTGAAAATTCCTGTGTCCGATTTTTTTAAAACTTTATCATCATAATTCATCTTTGGAATCTTGGTATAGGATGCATTAGATAGAAAATTCTATCGACTGTTAAACTCAGTTTCTAGATTTGAGCTAATTGCTGAACATTCTAAAAAAAATGTCGTTTGTTAAACTTTTTTCCATCGCCTCACTGCTAATGCACGTCGATAATGAAAGAAGGGCAAAGAGCAGCTTTATCCTGCGTAGACTTCGATCTCGCGATTATGTTTGTCAGAATCGATAAGAAACAAGCAGAAATACTAAAGTGACAGAAGAAATTCGTTGCCATAAGGCATCTGTGGAGAAGGAAAGAGTCCAAACTTCAACATTGTTTTGAAATCATGTTTCACAAAACTAAACAATTCCTGAAATAATTTCACTTCACTATTCAATGTATATTTTTTATCAATTATATATTTAGAGAATAAACATTAATAGACTATAGAATTTCATTTATTTTTTGTTTAGCTGCAATTGATGGTCTTGAATGTTGTCCTTATTGCCCATATGCAGTTATTGTTGATAATCCAGATGATAAAATATTTCGTTGTTTAAATCCTGAATGTATGAAAGAAACATGCAGGTAAAATAAAAGTTGATTTATTTATTTATTTACCTTTGTTTTTGTTATTGATTATTTTTTATTTAGATTGTGTAAAGAACCTAATCATATTCCATTACGATGTGATGAAGTAGAAAAAGGTATAGAACTTGAAATGCGTAAATTTATTGAAGAACATGTAACAGAAGCAATGATACGTAAATGTCCTCGATGTTCACAAGTATAAATATGATCGATGATATTTTTTTTTTGCATTAAAAATTTCTTTTTATTTCATTTTTAGCGTTTTTATAAAGTTGAAGGTTGTAATAAAATGACATGTTCATCATGTGGTCTGTTTATATGTTATGTTTGTCGTGAAACAATAAATGGTTATGATCATTTTACAAATAATGAAAAGTATTATTTATAAAAAAAAATATTTTCATTTTCATTATTGTTATTTTTTTTTTAAGATGTACATTATCAAATCAAAGTGAAAAAATTCATTATGAAGAAATGGTACAAGAATATACAAATGCAAAAAATGAATATCTTCGTCTTCATCCAGAAGCTCATGATATGATTCTTCGTTATGATCCAATATCACATCTAATGAAACCACCTGTTACAACAACAGGTGCTACTTAATTAATAATCAAATATCTATTTTCTTCTTCGAGTTTAAATGTCAATAGAAATCTATCGCTGTTTATACAACATTACATCGAAAGTATTCGATTGAGTTTGGTTTTTTTTTAGTCAACAACTATAGATTTTTTTCTGAATAAAAAGCGATGAGTGTAAATGCTGTGCTTTTCTTTCATTATTAGTGAAGACTATATATATAGTGTCAGAAAATCAAACATGTTCTGTTTTTTTTCTAATATTTTCTTACTTAGTGTTGTCATACATGCAAAAGAAAACAATTTACTCTTGTTTTTGCTTTCTGTACCTATTGAATACAATCATTTTCATTGAAAATAAAAATTTATAAATAAACAGACATTCAACGAATCTTAAATGGTTCTGTTACACGTAAGAAAAATTTCTTATTTGCTTTTTTTCAATGATGAAAACTTCATGTAGGATATACGATACGCAGTGATATTAATTGATAACGAATTAAGTAAGACTAAGGATGAAATTGATTAAAGATTAATTTTTTTAAAAATATATTTGATGATTGTGTAAAGTCTGAATAAATATCGAAGGTATCCAAAAAGATTAAATCAATATAAATGATTTTTGTGCTAAACTAACGAGAGAAAGTTTCCAAATGATGAACTGTTTTTAACCTGGAACTATATTCAATCAATAGGGTCTAGTGAATAAGTAAATACTGTAGAGTGATTCGAGTTGTTGGATCTTTGTTGCTGAGATATTGATATTTTTAATGGATTTTTCTTCAAGGGTCCTACTTTTTAAGTAAAATTCTGTCTTTGCATTTTCATCTGTAACTTTGCCTATATAAACGCATCAACTAGACTAGCTTGTAGAAAAGAAATTCAGAATTTTTTCCACTAAGCCTCTCCAATATATAAATCTTTTAAAATGTCCCTGTTCATGACAAAACGCCTATATTTTAAAAAATTTATGTTGAAAAGTAGCTTGGTAAAGAATTCTAATTTTTTTTCTACGAACTAGTTTTATCTATGCCTTTATATGGGCAAAGTTTCAAAGCAAAATTTGAAAGTATAATTTCGCTTGAAAGCTGGAGTCCTTCAGGGAAAATCCGCTAAAAATTTGATATCTCAGTAACAAAGGCCTAGCAGTTCGAATCACTCTAGAGTATTTACTTACTCATTAGGCTCTATCAATTGCATATAGTTCTAGCATGAAGGTAATTTATCACTAGGAAATCTTTCTTCGTAAGAGGCAAAATGATAACGGATTTTTTGAAAGATTTTGTTAAATATAGAATTCATTAGTTTCTGAAACTAATTTATCATCCTCATCATTCATTAAGATAATCTTGAAATTTACTTGTTATGTCAATGATTAAATATATTTTATATAGATTTATATCGAAATAGACTAAAATAAAACTAATTAATATAGTTAAACTTATCAAATTTATGGGTATTGATAGATTATTGAATTCGATCATTCACAACATATCTTTCAATCAATTACACAATCATAAATTCGAAGTTAACAGAAGACATCTGAAAATTTTTTATTTATCAGTTGTACAAAAATCGGTTGATTGCCTTTTGACTCAAACATTTCATTCTTCATTTTCATTTATTATAACCAAATCTCTCTAAGGACGTAAAATAGATAGATCTAGAATCAGTTTAACTCTTTTGACTGTTGATTTCTACGATAGTTCTTAACAGTTTCGTTCTAATCGAAGAAAAAGATATTGTCTAGATAGTTCAGTGACAACTAACGGATGTCTCAAGAGAAATTGTACTAGATCTCCGTGTATTTTTCTCTCGTTTCTTAATCATAAAAAAATTCTCTCCTATAGCTAAAGATAGAGAATTTCAAGTTGCACAAAACTATCGACTTTATTTCTCAAGCAACTTTCTTTTATTAGCGCAAAACTTAGAAGAATAATAGTTATCTAGTCGTTCAACTGCAACGGTCAAGAAAACAGAAAACTTGACTGTTTTTTTTAATAAAGATGGTCCTAGTGAATTTTCACCTATCTCATAAAATTCTCCTTAAAATTCTGCATTTCTGGATGCATGTTTCAGAATTTTAGAAGAAATCTTTGGAAATAACAAAAAAAAGAGAAGCATTATAAAAAGTTCTTTTTCTGGTAGATCTATTCCATCAATATTTTCTAATTCAAAACAATCTAAATATTTTCACGGCTCAATTTAATCTTCATAAAATTTTTGTTCAGAATTAAGTTCTAGATCCACTAGCATAATAATAAATCTTTCATAGAACAAGTCTCACTTTTGAAAATATGATTTTCCAAAGTGCACTCAAAAATATCGACAGTTGTCAGTGTCAAGTCTTTTTCTCATAAACGTCACCTTCAGAAACCTCGAAAAGGTTGTAGAGACATACAGCATAAAAGAAGTCAGCAGAGAATAAAAAATTGAAGTTGAATGGCTGAGTAGATGTGAATCTTTTAAATTTAGTATCGACAAGGTAAAACTTGTTATACTGAGGAACTAAGAAAGAAAGGCACCAAGATTTAGTGTAGGTTATTTTGACATAAGTATTTCATTTTTCAAACTCATATTTGCACCACAAAACAGTAGTGTTGATCGGGAAAAAAATTTGCATTTGCAGAAATATATGACCTTCGAAAGAAGAGTTTCTAATCTGCTCTACTAGAAATAAAGGAGCTTACTAGTGAAGTAGAAATGTTGACGAAAAAAAAAAAAATATTGCATTGTAAGTTTATTTACTATTGAAAATGTTTAATCGGTATGTAATCTTATTTGTCGAAGGTGAAGAAAACTTTTGATAGATTTTAGTTAATCTGTCTTATATTTTTCATAGAATTGAAGTTTCGAAGGTAGCAAAAAATATAACACATTTGCATAGGAATTGTAATGCGTTGCTCAAATCTATCAAAGTGATGGAGGAAGAAAAAAATATGTTTGAGCCTACGACACGTGAATCTAGACTAGGCTTTGATCTACCTAAACCTTGTAGCTTCACCGTCTATCTATACAAGTATATGGAGTTTATAATCATCGATTGAAGAGAACAGAAATAGGGTTCATTGACTATCAGTGTTTTTTCTTGTTTTTCAATATGAATAAATAAAAGTTCGATACTATTTGTCATCAATTAATAGAGATAATGTCATTATCTATGTTTTTCCTTTTGATAGACTTTTTATTTTTCTTATTTTTCATGAAAACCATTTAATTCTCTTTCCGAGCAACAGTAATGATGATTAAACATGAGCTGGAAGACTTTTTTGCGATATACAATACAATTATTTGATTCTCATTACGCGTCAAAAATTATCAAGATATATTAATTCAATTTGTTCATTAACAAAATTTCATATTCTCTTGTACTAGCTACAATTTCATATATTTGACAAATTTTGATCTCAATTACCACTTTTATTTAAAACAAAAAAAAAATTAATTTATTAGATTCTATTTGTCATATTTTTAAATAGATGTAGTAAAATATCGTATTCGTTTTTCCCTAACATTAAAAGTAACGTAAGTAGGTCGTGTAATTACATTCAATGGTAATGAATTATTTGTTCCTTGTTCTATTGTTAATCGTCTGCTACCAGTTGGCCTACTATTTGATGATGTTGTTTGTCCAGTGCTTGATGAATATCTTCGATCGATACAACATGAAATCAACGGTTTTTGTGAACATGCATCAGGAATACCAAAATCAATTGCTTTACAATATATTGTTCGACATATAGATTTAGCTGAATTGCGAAATTTGTTTCCAATAAAACAATAAAATATAAATGATAATGCATGATAAGAATTTTGTAATAAACGTAAATATTCATTTAAAATAAGAGAAATTTTTATTAATGATGATGAATTCGTCGAAGTACATTTATATATTGATTGAATTATAAGACAAATATTTGATGGTCCAGTCATGATTAAAAATAAAATATTTATTGTTATTAATATAACTGATAAATGATCTGGCCATGAATTAGAACCTTTTTGTATATGATGTATTCCACCAAAGCTTCGTGTTGAACGACGTCTTTGAAATACTTTAATTATAATAAGAAGACTACATACGAGTGTCATTATAAATGGTAGAATTGCATAGAGAAATGTATCTACGATATTCCAAAGAGTACAAATATTTTTCTTGTCAACTTGTATAGGTCGAGTTTGAATCCAAGATGTATGATATTTTAGAGAAATATTATTTGAAAGTTTAGTAATATTAATTGGATATTTTAATGCATGTTGAAATTGTTTTGTATTATTATTTAATATTTGATTACAAATATGAGTTTTTTCAAACAGACCATAATTAAAAAGAATTTGAGCATCGAAAATGAATAGAGGTATTACAATACATATTAAAAAAATACTCCAAGTTTGTATCTATATTTAGAAAAAAATCAAAGTTCATAAATAACATAGGATTATGTAAATATTGTATTTTAAAACGGTAACTATGATAGGATCTGCTTCTATTAAGGTCATATAAGAGAAAGGAAGTGAAACTAAATTGAAGCCAATCTTTATCACATACGATGACTCTATTAAAAGAATTTTACTATATTAAAAATATTTCATGCAGCTAGAGTACGAGGGCCAAGGATTTATCCTGTGTTCTGATATTTTCCCTGAAAATGTTCTTTGATGAATAGTTGGTAATGTTTTTATTGTTTGGCGGATCAAATGAATTATATGAAAGAGAAAGTGTTCTCTGGATTGCTAGAAAGAATTAACTATTTTCTTTGATACAAAACAATTTCTCTCAATATTACAAAGAGAATATGTTCTCGTCTTATCAAAAGACACGATCTACTTCATAGCCCAGAGAGAATAAGTCGAATTCAAAGAGCATCAAAAATTCCTACGGAAAAAATGTTTTACTGGAAGAAACAAATGATGCAAAAGATCGTTACTCTATGATTTATTGAAGGTTTTCTTTTTTTAACTCTTTCATTCGCTAAATAGAACCAAACGACAGTTACGTTTATAAAGATTATTTTAATGAAAAATGAGAAGCTAAACTTTTTTTACTTGACACTTCAATAATCTCTGTTGAACTTACCCATGATGTTGTTGGATGTGTTTTTAAACTAAGTAATGCATGAACACGTTGAATACTTGTTGAAACAAGTTGCCATGAACAAAGATGACCAATAAAAGTTACAGTAAATCTATGTAAACGACATAATTCTGTTGAAGTATCTCTTAAATCTTGTTGATAAATATTTATATGACGAATTAATATTGATATTAAATATAATATATTTAAAAAACAAAAAATAGTTAAATTTTTATAAACATTGAAACGGTTAAGTTTGGAACAAAGTAAAATAATTATTGATATTCCATTACCAATAAAACCAATAATACAAAGTAATAATGTCATATAAATATAAAAATTTGAAACAGGAGAATTCGGAAATACATAAGATGAATTAAAACATTCAATGGCTTTTCGAATTGTATGATAAACACAAAAATATGATGAATTAGAAAATGATGTAGCATGACGTAATAGATAAGAACATTTTACTAATTCAGATGAATTAACATGACACCAACATGTTTCAAAATAATTAGCTCGACATAATGTTAAATTATTTTGTGACATAATAACTTTCTAAAGAAAATGAATTTGTATATTCAAAATTTAGATTACTTATAAACCTACGAAAAATTGAGAACTTTTTATTTGACAGTGTATCTGAATACTCAAGATTTCTCGAGAGATTACAACACGATATTTGTCAAAACTATAAGTAATGTTGCATGTCTGATATCCATCATTACTAATAAACAAAATATGTGTGATTAAAAAATTCTTTGTTCCTGATCAAAGCATATATTAATCGAAATGTCTATATATATATATATATCGAATTGACCTAATAAATTAATCTTTGCTCCGACATATTGAATTATAAAATAATCTATATCAATGTTTAAGTGAAATATATAGTTATCTATTGGAAGGGTATGCTAATAGAAATGTAAATATATTTGTCACGTTAATTATTGCGTACATCATTTTACTATTATGACTCATTGATTAGAAAAATATAAAATTGAATGAATCTAATTAAAAGTATTAAGTTATCTATCATATTTATTATGTTTTCGACACTTCGGTTTTATTTAAAAATTGAATTTGATTAATATTCTCTACTTCATCGCCATCCTGTGCGTCATTACAATTATCATAGTCATTATGATTAGAAGTATCATGTATAACAACGTATCATGTATAATAAAGTATCATGTAACAACATATCATGTATAATAACGTATCATGTATAATAAAATCAATAGAATTACTTTGACTTTTACATCAAAATACCCAATTTCTTTCATGTGTACTGATTCTTAAGTAAAAAAATCCCTTAATAATTTTGTAATCTGTATTAGATATATCGAAAAACAAAATTACGTGAAAATTTTTCTTTTCAATTTACATTCGAAGGACATGACACACTCAAAAAAATTTAGTTTTATAGTCACTTACTTCGTTAATAATATTAGAATTAAATCTTGTTGTCATAGATACTATTAATATTAAATAATGATCAAATGAAAGTTTAGTCTGAACTTATATATAAACCGTTACTTTCTTTTCTTTTTTCTCTTTTTTTCTTTCCGGTTCTTCTCGACATCATGATTAATAGAAGACTCTCTCCGGAAAATGTCTGTTGAGAATCTAAAAAAAAAGAAACATCAATAGTAAAGAACTAATAAGAACTTTGGGTATGAAACACATTCACATTTTTTGTTTATCTCTCTATTCAAACAAAAATATGTCGAAGACTATTTCAATTGTTTAATTATACGCATCTATAAAACCAACGTTAGTTAGATTCGATCGTTGAGTTATGTACAAAAAAGAAAACATTTCAGTTATTATTTCACTAATTCTAGAAACTTTCGATATAAATATATTCCTCATGCCATCATTCCAATAAATCTTTTCCATAGTGATATCGATTAAGTAAATGTTCATGTGCTTGAACTCAAACTTCATTGTATTCTGTATGTAAATATAAATCCATTTGAAGACATACTGCTTTTAATTGATTAAAGCACCATGTATAATGATAACATGTTGACGGTATAGGTCGAAAATGAAGTCTTTGATTACGTAAAATATTACCTGAAAGATTTTTTTCGATTGATTAAAATCAATTAAAATTCCAATAGATCCATAAAATTTGTGAGTTATACTACGAAATTTATATGAACAATAAGAATAAAACTCATAATCGAGTACGAAAGGAAGGAATCGATCATGCAATAGACAATTGAAAAGAACATTCATAATACGAGATTTTGAAATTTAATCAGCATCTCATGTGAGAAGAAGATATTTATTACACGAAAAAAAAAAAACTTCAGTAAAATCAATTATCAACATTAAAAAAAACTATGAATATTTACCCTGTTATATTAGATAAGGCTAGTCGAAGACCTTCATTTCTCTTTTGACGTTCATTAAACCATACATGTGTTATATTCCGAACAAGTTCAACTCCTACTCGTCATATTTTAGTACGATGACAAATGCTGCAACAGTTCTTCATTAATTTTCTTTTCAGTATAGTGTAACAACAAATCGTCATGAAGACTTGATAATTTTCTTGTTAGAAAGATTAAAGTTTCTACTAGACAGCTGTGTAAAAATATTTGATTCAGAAAACTTATTGAGGACCGAAAAGTTTTCTGTATGCTTCTGAGATTTATGAGAAACCTTCTATTCAGTAAGAAAGTTAGTCTTATTTTCCGTCTTTTATCAGATTTGGTAAAAATTAGCGCAACAATAGACCATTGTGAAACATGTAAAAATAAAATTTTTAAAGTTATCAGTTAAATTTAAAATCGACATTTTTCTAATAGCGATTGCAAGCGAAAAGTATTCACAACTGTTAAATGATTTCGAAAAATAAGATTTTTTCCAGCAATCGAAATTAGTCAAACCCCATATTTTATGTCCAATCACAGTTAAGTGAGCCCTTTAAAAGCACATTATATAAAACAGAATATAAGATATTATGAGAAAAAATTCATTGAGTGTTGTAGAGGAAAAATGAAACTTTTAAATATAACTGTTTCCTATCAAACCTATAGTTTTGTAATTCTAATATTTTGGTACCACTAGAAAGTACGTGTCGCGTTGGTCAAATTCATACGTAACATTCCTAAAAATTTTGAAAGCCTAGTGCAAAACATATCCATCAAATGCACTTCTCATCACTGATCTTGTGTGAAGTTAAAAAGCATTTTTTCAGTCAAATATATTCTGCAAACTTTTCACCCTTCGGTAAGTATTTTGAATCAAATATTTTTACACAACATTGTAGTAGAGACTTTATTCTTTCTAACAAGCAAACTATCAAGTCTCTATGACGAGTTATTATCCCGCTATACTGAAAAGACAATTCATGCAGAACTTTTGCACCATCCGTTATTTCTCAAATTTTGATCCATTTTCTTGAAGATAAAGGGATGTCCCAGAAATTCTGAAATGACTCTAAAATTCCTCGTTCTTGTATTCAATAGAAGCATATTCTTGGAAACCTTGGTTAATTATTGTATCTACTAAGTAGTAAATACCCACAAAGTTTGAAGTCTATGGCTTTTACTATGGATGAGAATCGTTCAACAACCTATGAAAATGATTGAATGTGGCTTTATCGCATTGGTATATATACATCGAATAACTGCAGAAATACGAGAGGTTTGCAAAACTTAATAAAAATACTTAAAGATATAGATCGAAAAAACTTTGTCTACATGTCACAATATACAATAGAGACTTAAAGTTCAGTTGTCTTTTATGCTATATATTCAGGATATGACATCAACTGCGCAAAATGACTTCCATAAAATACAATGTAGAATCAGTTTACAGTAATTTTGATAACACATAAGAAAAGAATTGAATTAATACATAATATATTTACTTTTACTTTAATTTTGAACGTTGACGCACATTATAATCTCGCGTGACTCATTAAAACAATTTTATTTCTTTTTCTCATGAATCAAACGTATTCTAACGCAAATATTTTCCATGGTGATTAATTACAAGGAATTAATGAAATGATTAAGGTTTCATCTCGAACTGCAGTGTGCTCTAAGAGAGTTATAGGTTAAGAAAAATAAAAAATCTCGTGTGATATTCTGTGTATCAAACAAATTTCCAGGTTTTACGGCATAGTTTCGATAAATAGGACATTTTTTTTTCTTTTGTAAAGGGTTCATTTCCTATTCACTGATTTTCATTCTACATTACACCGATTGTTTTTAGATGAATTGCTTAATCTTAGATTTATTTTTTATCTCGCATGACAGAAAATCAAACAGGAACTGTGCATCTGAGACTCAGAAAAAAAAATCATGGTAAAAACGCCATGCATTTTGTAACAACAGTGACGATGCTTCATAAACAGTCTTTGCCAAGATGAAGAATGTTTAAATTGAGTCCATTCGATAGAAAATTAAATTCTAAACGTAACAAAACAATTAGGAGAATCAATAGAAACCAACAGATCAATTCTATTGAGGCTTACTGTCAGAACAGGATTCAACACTCAGTATTTCGAGTAAAAATTTTATTTTTTGCTCGATAATCCCTTTTGAAATTCGTATCATTGGATAGAGAATAAAATTCTGCACCTAACATAACCAATTAGAGATCTAAAACAAGTCAGAAAATAAATTCTGACAAGAAATGGTCTAATGTGGTGCTAATTTTATTTACGTTAGTTTTTCTCGGATCCTAGTCCACAATAATGTAAACGTGAAGCTCCCAATTCTCAATAATATTAATAAAGAAAAATCTTATGATATCTAAATTCTTTTTATATACTTGTATATGAAAAAGACTTTATTTAATGATATAGAGAAAATAATGAATGAGAATATGTCATAGTTATCATTTGAGCCAAAATGTACGTGTCTGTAAAAATGAGATTTAGCTCTAAATAATCTAACTCACATAATGTTTGTCTTTTATTATCTTGTAAATCATTAATCAAATATTAAAAAAAAATCAAAAGAAAAACAAATCACAAATAGAACCGTTTTACTTTTAATGTTCAAATTCTTTCTTATGATATTTAAAGTGATCTTCTAAAAATGTCATTATAAAATAATAACTATGATCATAACCAGCTTGTTCACGCAATTCGATTGGAAATGAAGCTGTTTTACAAGCATCAATAAATCTTTCCGGAAATAATTGTTTATCTTTAAAATTATCATCAGAACCTTGATCAATTAAAACAGGTGCATGTGGCTTTGGACCATGATATGAAGCGACAAGTTCAGTTGCATCATATTGTTTCCAAAGATTTTTATCTTGACCAAAAAATTTCGTATATGCATTAATACCCCAGTCACTTTTTGATGCATTACAAATTGGTGCAAAAGCTGAAACAGATTTATATTGACCAGGACGTTTAAAAAAACTAATTAAAGCACCATGACCACCCATACTATGTCTAAACAAAAATGATCTCTCTCTCTGCAATTATCTTGTTCAATATTAATCTCTTTGTGTTTTACCCGAAAATTCCAATTTGATTTGGATTAACATTAAAATTTTTAACAATTAATTCATAAAATTCTTCATTAATATAAGAAAACATTTGATAATTCTTTGACCATTTACTTTCAGTTGCATCAATATAATATCCAGCACCTTCACCAAAATCCCATTTATCACTATCACCTTCAATTTTACAACCACCTATATTTTCAAATATAAACATATAATAAAAATATACATAAAAAAAACTTTTTTTTTCATACGAGGACTAGTATCTGGATTTGCTACAATAAAACCATATTCTGAAGCTAAACGTTGAACACCAGATTTTGTAATAAAATTCTGTTCCGTACAAGTTAAACCTATTCAATAAAAGAAAAACTTTATTTTTTTTTAATTTATGAAAATTCCAACAAACCAGAAAGAAAAATTAATAAAGGTACTCGTTCTTTCTCAGCTTTTGCTGGAACATAAACACCAAATTTCATTTTACAACCAACAGTTGAACTAAAACCAAAAGCCAAATTTTAATTAAATATTTAAACGAAAACGTTTCTCTTCATATACCTTTCATGGTTATAAACATATTGATGACCATCAAAAGCTTTTGAACTTTGTTCACGAGTCAATGCTGATGATGACATTCTCAAAAAAAAAAGGATAAAGGTATTTTTGACCGAGTGTAAATGTGAATTATTTTTTTTATTTTTCATTAACATGCAAAATACAATCATAAATTTTTAAAAAAAAGAAACAGGAAAGGAACATAAATACTCTTTCACCTTATAGAGATGTTAGCAGGGGTTTAAGACAAAAAAAATGAATTTATGTTCGCAAAATTATGATTCAGTGATCTCAAACAACAAGTGTGTAGATTAGAATAATAGATAATTCGAAAAGACAAACAAACAAAAAAAAAAAAAAGGAAACATACAATAACAACAACAGTAAATTATATTATGACTAGAGACAAGAGAAAACGAATTAAATATATATATATTTATTTATTTAAAGTTCCAATGATGAAAATAATCGACGACACATAACAGCAGCTAACGATGGGCATTTATCAAAGTCACAGATGAGTTGACGTTGTTTGTCATTTAATTTTTGAAATACATTATTATATTCACGATCGAATGCGTCTAGTTAAGAAAAAAATAATAACAGTAAAATTTTATAATCATATTATAGAAAATTCAATAGAACATATCTATACTTGTAATATATCATAGATTTTTAGTTATTAGAAAAACAATGAAATATCCCAACAAGAAAAAAGGATAAAATCATAGTCCAAAGAAAAAATTCACCTGGGATAGTACCCAACTGTCGAATATCGACCGAACTTGTGGTGTGTTCATATGTAGTACCCGGTGAGACTAGTAGAAACCAAAAAAGGATCCGTGTCCATGTCTTTGTTCTCTTAGAGTTACGATCATTTTACTGAATTTTTGACTTCGCACAAACCAACTGATTAAATATCGCAAGACATCGATTTGACGTGAAATTTTGTCCGTAAGTAGGTCACACATTTATTATTAGATTGCTCTGAAAGTTTCTCTTGAAAACCATGATTCCTTCTCGAGATATGCAACAATCAAACAAGTTAATATTCTAATCTTTGTCTATGAGACATTACAGTTAGTTGATCATTGAATATCTCCCGAAGAATAAGGAAGAGTGGCAAACCTTAAATTGGTAATAATTTTGAAACCTACGTGTCAAATTTATTATGAATTCCAGTTTTTCAAAATTTCTACAAATTAAAAAATCCTAAGAATTGAAACTAATATAAATGTAATTACCTATTATTTCGAATCCTATCATTCAAAAAATAGCTAATCAATCAGAAATGAGGAATTTTACTCTCTTGAGGATCAGGGTAAGATTAGAAGTGAGAGTGGTGGTAAGAATAAGGGTGATTAATTATGCATACAAATCAATCACTGATTTCCACTTTTCTGTTATTGGTCATAAGTTATTTTTGTCAAAAATCAGAAACCAGCAATCAGAGATTTAGTAAAAGTTAGTAACAATTTGATATTTGCTACGGCTTCCGATGTTTTAGTGTATGATTCCTATGTCTTTAGAGGATCTTTTAAGATTTCTACACTAATACTCGATATAAATTTGACATAATTATTTGCGAATTTAATAATAGAATTTTTTACTATAAACTTACCGTAAGAAAGTTTTTCACGTCCAAGTGCAACAATAGCTAAAAATAGAATTTCTCTGTACATTGAACGTCGACGAATACGTCGACGAATTGATTTAGATGATTCTTTTATAAATAATCGAATTGGATTGTCTAGATCATTTTGTTCAATACAAGCAACAATTGATCGTATTACTCTATGATTAAATAAAAAGAAAAACAGACAAATCAATATTTTATTTTATTTTTCTCTATTAATAAAATTAGTGAATAAATCAATTTTTAATATCTACGATATGTGAAAAGAATCATTTACCGATTTATATTATTATCAAATAAATCGCTAATATATGAAGAAAATAACAAGAACAAAAAAAAAACATTCTTCTATTAATCTTACTTTCCAGTAACGGTACTATGTTCGTCCGTAATTAGTGCATTGGCAACTGGTGTATGGCATCCATCTATATTGAAGACAAAAAAAAACATAGATACATTCTAGTAGTAGAGCCAGAACACTAGCGTTCCCTTTTATTTTCGATAGGCAGATGACACCCTCGCTGCATGCGTTGGGCCTACGAAAGATGCGCACAAACTAAAAAATTCATATATATACTTTGAAACAGAACAAAGGTATAGAGGTAGCCGAAACAACAATATTTTTATTTTATTGACAAAATCATAAATATAACAATTAGGTATGTAAACAAAGTACGAAAAAAAATTTTTGATTGTAAAGAATTATTTTTATTTATATGACACTTTTTGTTCTTAGAACGACATCCTTAAGTAGAGTAAAGCATCAAAACAGAATATATCTAATAGTTATAGTTTATGATTTAACAAATAATATAATTACTTGTGTGTGTATATCTTAATCCTTTACGGCTTGCTGTTCTTCTCAGAAAAAATTAAAATAGTTGATATAAAGATTATGACAAAATCTTACATTCAAAAATCAAATAGTTCTCCGAATTAGCACAGTCTGATAGATATAATTTGCCTGAAAATCTATGTAGCGAAGGCTCCATCTACTACTGCCAATCTGTAACAAGAGGGGCACTAGTGTTCTAGCTCCGTCGTTGATACATTTTAAAATAAAAGAAATTCGTTTTTCTTACCATAACCATCATGTTCCCATGTTTTATACATTGGTTCAGCGATATCACTATGACTTATTGCACTATCCCACATACAACGTATACGTATTGAATTTTTTTCATCAATAAATTCTTGTCCCAAAATACATTTATTCTTTTTAATATCTCGTTTAGTTTCATTTTCTGATGAATATAATAATGAACGTAAAAGCATTTGAAATAAATAACTTGATACATGTATACGTCGAAAAAACCATATCTAAATAAATAATTATTATAATAAAATAAGCAAACAAACAAATTTTAATATATGTTACCAAATTCCAAAATAAAATTGGATGTTTTTCTTTAAAATCAATTTTATATAAATCATTACTATTTTGATCAGATGTTTCAATTATATTTTCAAGTTCTTTACGAAGAACAAGTGGACTTAAATAGTGTACTGTTATAGTTGATGACGATGATTGAAGACGGCTAGAAAAACAAAATAATAATAATAATTAAGCTGAAACAAATATTTAAGATCCATTCCAACATAAAGTGCTGAATACTAATGTCCGTTTCAAAATATAGTGCGTCCCACTGTTTTTTGAATAATTCAAGAACGCAATGAGCTAGAGATCTGCGGTTTTCACCAATCGATAGAGGAGAAGTTGATGCATCTTTTTACTTGATAATGTATAAGACGAAATCCTTTTAAAACTGACCATCTTCGAAAAATATGCAAAAGAACGTATGAAAATGACCTCGCATCTAGATGAAATTTCGATTTTGACATATGATTTATATAGAGGAACATCGGATGTACAATTCAAGATACAATGTAAATGACTCTCTTATTATATTCTGACGGTAAGTAAAAAGAATCATGTATTTGCATGCGCAAATAATAGGAAATTTTGCTGATTTTTTACTAGGTTTTCGCACTTTTTATCATAGTAGCTCAGCATTTCGATGAAAATGTCATGAAAAGTAAAAAAGCATATTGTATCTTGAATTGTACATCCGATGTTCCTCTATATAAATCATAGGTCAAAATCAAAACTTCATTTAGATGCGAGATCATTTTCATGCGTTTTTTGCATATTTTTCGAAGATGGTCAGTTTTAAAAGGATTTCATCTTACATATTATCAAGGAAAAAGATGCATCAACTTCTCGTCTATCGATTGGTGAAAATCGCAGATCTCTAGCTCATTGCGTTCTTGAATTATTCAAAAAACAGTGGGGTGCACTATATTTTGAAACGGATATTAGTTAAGCAACTTCGATGATTGAGTAACTTAAAAGAATTTACATGTCTGTGATCTCTTCTTTACATACGATTCCATTATGAAATGAGAATTTTTTTGTTGTGTTTGTTTGTTTTTCGTTTCTCATCAGTCTGATGATTACACGAACTCTAACAAGGAAACCTCTTCAGATAAATAAAAACCTGTAATTATTCATATCCTTTTTAATTTCTTCATGAATAATGACAATTTTACTGAACTTTTGGACTAGTGCATGATATATTAACAAAAATCTCAAATCGCTATTTCGATCTAAAAGTTTGGCTATAAAGAGGTCTGATAATCTCTATTATATGTCGAAAGTTTCATCTAGAATGAGTATTTTCTTCTTACGATATCAGATCTTCAACTTAAGTATATATTTAAAAAAAAAAAGATTCAGAAAAACTTAGCTGTCTTGTAAAGCTGTTATCACAAGAAGAAAACATTCGTTTGAGATGAAACTTTTGGTGTAGCATAAGACGTCTTTATAGATAAAATATCAGGTCGAAATAGTGACCTAAGATTTTCGATGATATACAGTGTGCTAGATCAGATACTCAGTAAAATTCTCATAACTCGAGAAGAAAACAATAAGGAAATGAACCATTACATACTTTTGTTTATTTTCAATGGACTCTATCTTATGACAAAAGTTTAGTCGCAAACGCTTTTTTTTTTATTTCGAGAGGTTCCTTTGCAAGTAGAAAACTTGTGAGTACAATTCCTGTAAGATTAAAATGTGAAAAACCATGTAACTGTTTTTAGTAATCGCAGGAAGATTGCTTTATTCTATATATTTTCAAACACATTTCTTCATCATTCTTTTATTTAATCCTCCAGAAATGTAATAACGAAGTACTTCATGTATTAGAACGAGATGTTATTGATATACGGTCTTTGCTCGTATACCAACAACATCTGTATATTCTATCTAAACACAATACAAATGCTTTTGATATATATTCCTGAAAACAAATGTTTAGTCAATAGATTTGAAAATCTATAAAAACAAAATTTCTATTGATTCATATAATAATTATTTTTAAAAGTTTAGCCCCTGAATCTTGGAAAACAAAATGTGTTAAATAAAAAGATTGTTTTATAAATTTCTGAATATTCAAAACAAGTAAAAGAAAAGACTCTTACAATGATTGTTTCATTTTTTCAATCATTGTTTGTTGTGCACTATTATTCGTTGGTGTTGTTACTGTCGAATCATCTTTTCTATAAAAATAAATAATAAAATATATTTATTGAATTTTTTCTTTTCTTTTAAATTTACGTTGAAGTCGTATTAGTATTCATGACTGTATTATCCTAAAAGAAATGCATCAACAAAATCTTTTTGTAATTAAAAATATCTTTTTTCTTTCTTTCTTTCTTTCTTACTCTTATATTAATACTTAATTTTGGTATTGTTTTTTCTCCACAATGAACACATATTGTATGTAATTCAGAATCATCTGGTGACCAACCATTCATTATTTCTTCATCATATAAAAATTGATTACATGATGAACATCGATTACAACTACTTATTTCAATAATTCGATTTGGAATAGAAGAATTTTCATTATTATTATTTATTATTGGTATAGCAACACTTGATGGATTAATACGTAATGCTTTGATATCATCATGTATATTATTAATATCCATACCATTGATATTATTTGTATTTAATGATGAACTATTTGAACTTTGTTGAGATATAAGTGATGACAAACTACCACGTAATTTACTATTACTATTATCTCTTGCTAATGTTCGTTCTTTAATGATTGTAGGATTTTTAACTGTATAAAGACTTTTTGATTGTGTTAGTGGAATGGTTGTAGATTTTACTGATGTTTTAAGATCAGCAAAACGATCTAATGCATATGATTTAATTGTATTAAGATTTTTTGGATTATATAATGCTGAAAAACCACTTTGATTAAATTTCGCACGTAATTGTGTTAGTGATGTTGGAATATGTAATAGAGATATTACTTCTTCTTGTTGTTGTTCTTCTTCTTTTAGAATAGAATTTGTAGTTGATTTTACTCCAGTTGAAGAAGAAATTGAATTAGCAAAAGGTTTATTCATCACTGAAGATGTTCGATTAGTAATAAGTTGTGGTATAGAAACTTTTGGAGTTGGATTAAGTAAACCAAGTGGATCATTAGATAAAACTTGTGTTCGTGATGTTAATTCCCATTTAATTGGTATAGTTGATTGTGTTTGATCATCAAGACATGAAATTGAACGACGTGTTGATTGTTGTTGATTATGCGTTTGAGAAGATCTTGGAGCAACTGGTAAACGATATGAAAGCATACCAATATCACCTATTTCAATATCACTTGTTGTCATTAATATACCAGCATCAGATCGAGCTAAATAAAAACAAAAAAAAAAAGTTAGCATAATTCCCCATGGGATAAAAATATGAAACAGAATGTAGCTACTATTGCTAATCAAAGGACTATTTTATTTTATTTATTTTGAGACATATTTCTTCACTAGACTTTTATTTAATCCTCGAGAAATGCAATAAAGAAGAAGTTCATATAGCGGATGATCGGAAAGTTTTTAGACAAAATGTTTGTTCACTTTTGATTCAATAGAAAGTATTTCCGACGAGTAAAAAGCTATGAATTAGAATGCTCTTTTAGAATATGAGCTTAAGAATTTGCTTTAGCTTTCGTTAAATAGTAGTGAAATCATTTTTGAAAAGGCCAAAAAATTAGTTTGGACGGAAATTTTTTTGTATTTTCACTATTGTGATTCGAAACTGACAGTTGGGATCTTTATTTATACACGAGTCAGCAGATGAGAAGCTAGTCTACAAAATGTACTCTCTGAAGTGGTTCTTTGTCTTTCGACAAGGTATCTCAGTTTTCGTTTTTCCTAAATACTTATTTTTGAAAAATCGACAACCATTCTACGTTAAAAGAAACTCTTAAAAATGATTGGGTAAAAGCTACAGCTTATATTTTGTCGAGAAGTATCCACTCTATAAAGCGATCGACTTCGATAATTTTTCGCATGTTCAAGAAGGAACTTATATGATAAAAATAAAAATCTGTTTTCTTACTATTAAATATGATTTTTCAGGTCTTTGAAAAAGTTCTTCACTATCCTTGAACAAAAATAGTGACACAATATTTGTAAGTTGATATTCAAATTCTAGTCGTAACCTACAGTTTTTGACTCATCTTTAATGCTAACAAACAGATCAGAATTAATAAATATGTTCGCAGGAAACGTCAGTTCACAAGTTCTGTTCAAATTAATTTTGTTGGGCTTTTCAAAGATTATTTCACTACTCTCGACCTTACAACTAAGAGAAAATTTCTAAGCGGGCAAAATTCTGGTCTTAACCCATCAAAAATACTTTCTCTAGCCGATCAAAAGTAAACAAAGATCTTGCTAAAAAATTTTTCATCCTTTTATTAAGTGTTTCAGAAAACATAAATAAATAAGAATTTTGAAATAAAAAAATAATAAACCTGTTTGATGAGCAATTGATTGAAGTGCACTAAAATCAAGTTTAGATGGCATATCAAGTATATTTGATAATGAACTTTTTTCTGCTGTTTCATGAATACTAATATTGTTATTATTATTTGTATTTGTTGTACGAATTATCTTGGTATCTGTATATCCATCCACTAAAAATAAAAGACAAAAAAAAATAATAATAAGACTTAGTAAATGAGACGATCTTTATTTTTTTTGTACTTGTTGGTAGTTTTTTAAAAGCCATTTTTGGAAAAAATGGACTCTCTGTTATATCTTTTATTGTACCAGCTAATGATGAAAGTACACTTGATAATGTATCATCTTGATTAGGGTTATTTCCACGATTATCTACAAAAGTATTTATTATTATTATTATTATTTTTTCTTTATTTCAAAACATTATAGTTAAAATAAACCTTTGAGGTTATCATTTGAACCAAGTGTTCTAGTAGGATGAGTAGAAGTTGTTGGAATACAGCTTATATTTGAAAATACAGCATTAGAATCGGTACTCATTGCACCATCACTATCATCATCATCAAAAGATGATGTCGATGGACGACGATTACGTTGATTTTGTCGATAACGATGAGCAGTTTTAAATGCCCATACAGCTCGAACTACGGAACGTAATGTTGCCCAACGATCACGTCGTGCCCATGTACCTTCATAAACAGCCTATATAAGAAAAAAAAAGAATTATTCAATAATTATTTTTTAGTTAGATAATTTTTTTGTTACTTTATTATAAGCACCATATGTAACAGCATTCCATTCCACACCAGTTTTTTTCATAAATGAATAACTTTTAACAGCAAGTATAGGATAATCATAGACACCACATAATTGAATAATAACACGAAAACAAATCTAAAAATAAAAATAAAAAAGATTTTGTTGAATAGTTTATCTTGTTTTTCTTTTTTAATTCTATTCGTTTACTTCATCTGGATTTGTTAAATGTTGTCGATTCATTTGAACAAGAATTTTATATGCATAATTTAAAATATCTCGTGGACTTGTATAACATTCAATCATAGTAGGTAAATGCATAAACCATAGAGAATAAACATTTGATAATAAACAATAAGCCCATTGTGTAGGTTTGGTTTTATTTTCACGAGCGACCTTTTTAAGAATATAAAAACATATTTATATAGTGGATTATTCATTTAAAAAAATGATTCAATGTTCATCAGATATTTTCATACAACTTAGTTGAACGATACAAACAGTAAGAATCTGTAAGATAGTGTCAATCACGGTGGATCTTGGGCTGATGTTTTTCTTTGTTATTGAAATTAGGGTCTATGCTTTTTCAAATTGATCCCGATAAATTTTTTGTATTATGAATTAGATTGTACACTTTCATATTTATTATTCTATTTTGATTAAGGATCTAAAAATCGCCTATTTTCATTTAAAATTCTAATAAAAATTTTTTCCAATTTTGTTTCCTAAGAATTGAACTTTTCAATAACTTCGATAGACTTTTGAATATATGAAACACAACACATTTAAATTTGGTTCAGTAGTGGTTTAATCATTCTATCATTTTCAAATTTTTGGTGAAATACGATCTTAAAGAACTATGGAATAGAGCCCATAGGGTCCTCTCCGAACTTGCCCGGATCCGGGTTCAAGTCCAGAAATTCTTGGACTGGATGGGTTCTAGTGTGACAGGCGCTAACCATTATTGAATTTCTGAAAGATTAAGTAAAAAGATGATGAAGAAATATGTCCGAAAATACATAGAATAAAGTAATCATCCTGTGATTAGCAAAAGCAGTTATATCGTGTTTTACATTTTAATTCCATAAGGATTCGGCTAATAGCTTTTTTCCTCTTGAATATAAATATTGAATATTACCTTTTGACATTTATCTCTCTCAAATTTCGATCGTTTAACCATAGGACTATTTGGTATAATTTTCATTGATGATATTTGTGTTTGTTCTTGTGGTAATTTTAAATTTATTATATCATTTTTTTGTTGGCCATGTATTTTATTTTCATCATTAATAGATGTACTTTGTTTATTAATTGAATCATTATGTCCATTTATTCCTGAATGATTTGAATCAATAAATTCTGGTAAAATTAATGTTGATTTTTCACTTAAAAAATTCGTTGTTATATCATGTATATCAAGTAAATAAAATGTTTGTTGTTCATTATTTTCAATAATTGCTTTAACTTTAGTACAACATTCATCAAAAAATGCTAAACTATAATTATGATGAAGATTATCATTAATTAATGTTGCTTGATTTAATGTACTTGATGATAAAAATGAACGTTCTTCAATAAAACGGCTAAACATTTGTGTACGTAAAATATATGAATAAAATTTAGCATAAGATGAATCTCGTGAATGTAAAAAACTATCAAATTCAAATAAAACAGATGCATCAGTTGATAATTGATTTGGTCGACGTAATATTGGCCGTAAAAATTGTTTATAACCATAAAAACATGTACACATAAAACGAAGAAATACATCACGTATTCGAGTTTCCATATTACGTTCAAGTTGAATCATTTGTATACGTAATTCAAAATCATTACGATTACGTAATTCAAAATTATTACGATCACGTTTTAAACGTGTACGAAGATCATATAAACGTTGTTGATATGTATTAAGTACTTGTGATTCAATTTCATCTAATGATTGTTTTAGTAATTTAAACTGAAAAATGAAAAAAAGAAAAAGAAATTCAATAGATTTAATAGAATAGAATACAAGAAAATAAAAATTTACCGGTTTTTTTGGAAACATTTTTACTGACCAATGTTTTTGTTCTTCAGTTCTAAATTAAAAAGAATTTTTGCTGACAAATTGTTCATGATTTAAAATTAACTCTTATTTAGGTTCTTTTTTCAAACAGAAAATAAACTCAAAATGAATTTTCAATCATTAAAAAGAAAAAGATGCTCTGAATTTAATAGTGTATACCAAATACACTATTTACTATCAGTGTTTTGTTAAAATGTCAAGCATCATTTTCTGAATAACTTTCGATCGTTCATAATTATCGGGGTTGAATTTTCGCCATTAAATAGAGTCATGCTGGAGACGCCTATCTGATAATCTTACCCTCCAATAATAATATTTGTATCAAGATCAACACATATAACATCAGGAGGTGGTTCACATACATCAAAATAACGGGAATCGATTCCTATTAAAACTAGTTAAATGATTGATAAATATATTTAAATCGTCTTACCAATAATAAATGGGCATGGTGCACTCAATACATCACTTAATGCTAAAGGGCACAATGGTATATATGGGCATTGCCATTGGAATGGAAAGAGCATCTAAAAAGAGAATATTGTTTGTTTTCAAAAAAAACAAACCAAAAGTTCGAAATCTTTTCTTACACTATTCACTGCTTCAACAACACCTGTCAATACTGATGATCTTAATGAATGTACAAGCACTTTCGATTCCAATAAAGCAAATAAAAATAAAGTTAATGTATTATCTGTTCCTAAATTTTTTAAAAGATCAACAAATGATGCACCATTTTGTGGTAAACCATGATCTTCTGGTAAAACAATTAATAATGGTTCATCATATTGCACAAATATTCTCGGTTTTGATGGTGATGGAAATGGTACATGATAAAAAAAATGTTTTAAATACTGTTCAATTAATGGTATATGGTCAATTAATTGATTATTATTTGATGTTGTCATACCCGATGAAACAATTAATTGATATATTATAAATAAAAATCGTCGTAGTGTATCAAAAAATGGATGACGTGAAAAAATGACAACACATGTTGATGCATATAAATGATCATTATCAATATCTAAACGATTAATTAAATCATTATTTGTTAATAATAAACGATCATATGCATTAAATAATTCATAGAATGATATACAAGCACCATATTGTTTCGTATGTGATAATAGAAATGTTGAAAATATTGGTGCAACACTTTGTAATGCTACTTTTGATGGCCATCGTTCAATAAATGCACCCATTGGAAAACAAAAAAGAGGAGTTTTATCAGGAAATGTATAATATGGATTATCATCTGTTGGTGGAAACGTATAAAGAATACGTGGACGATATTGAATACGTATGGGATAAATAACAGATTTTTTATAACAAAGATAGATGTTTGAACCAAACATTGAACGATTTAAATTTTTATTTATTTTATTAAATGAATGTGGAGGAGTTTCACCCTAAAAGAAAAACAATGTTTAACAAAAAAAAAAAAACAATGAAAATTCTATCGATTAAAGATTAGGAAAGCTTTTTAAAAACAAGATTTGACATATTTCGTAGAAAAAAGGAGGTGAATACATATTGAATCATATATTAGAGATTTCTTCACGAACAATTTCATGTATCGAATTGACAAAAATAAATTTTTTGATTTATAGAAATATATCAAGATTGAAATTGAAAATCTATAATTTTCACAAAAGATATGAAAAACTAGTAAACTTCAACTCGTTTAAAAATATTAGAAAAAAATTATTTTGAACCATTCTCAACTAGTTTTTCTACATATTTAAATGCAAATTTTTTCATACCCTGCTTTCCATAATAACACAAATATCTGTAACAGCTAAAGTATTGCATAAAATCATTGAAGCAGCTCGTCGATATGTAATTAATGTACGTTCTCTATTATATGAGCTAAATATACTAGCTGGATATCCATGTGGTGTTGTTTCAATGACTGAAACATTTTCCATAACTTTTTCTCTTCCTTCAAATAAAACTCCAATATCTGTTATTGGTGGTTTATCACGTCCACGTCTAATACATAAATACATTTCATGATTACGTAATCCACTATGATTAAGATTAGCTGAAAAATTATTTGGAGTTGTCCATATTGTTTCATAACCAGCTGGTGGATCTTCTCCATGTGTACGATCAATAATAGCTAAATCAACAATTGGTTGTTGATGTTGTGGTGTTAAATCATATGTTTTAGGTGATAGTTGTATAGATGTATCTGTTGTTGGTGATGATGCTGTTGGAATTAATTCATCACGTTCAATGGGACCTGTACTTCCAACACCAATAAGTGCAAAATGATCAACTAATCGTTTATCATCCATTCATTCTTATTCTAAAATAATCAATGTTTTGTTTTTTCATTCTTACTTCCATTCAATATCATCGATCGAAAGAAACCTATATGTGTAAATTAATCTTGAAATGATATAAAGAGGGAAAAAAAGAAGAAGAAAACGAGGGAGACAAGATAAAAAGGAACAATGGATCAGATAACATCACACGTTTTTAAATAGTGTGCTTTATGGCACAACAAAGAAGACGAGAAAAAAAAGAGAAGTTTATATTTTTCTTTATTTTTTTTTTTTCAAAAGGATAGATCATGAAAATATTCACATGAACAACAAAAGATAAAATGAAAAAAGAAGAAGAATAGGTTCACATAAAAGCTTTTCTGATGATAATCATTGCACTGTTCGAAATTGTACAACCATTTTGTATTTTATTTTTTCTTAAAAAGAAAAACATAAAAATATTTTTGGTTTTTTATTTACAAATAAAGTATTTGTTTACCTGTTTAAATCCATCAGATTTATATATTTATATATACATATACAAGAAAGAAAAATATTTATTGTTACAATATTAAACAGCATCATCATGATACCACCAACGTGTCTTTTTGGGATCATTAGATGCTGTACGAACATACCAATCATTATCAGGTGGACGACTCTAAAATATAATCAATCATACTTGACATAAAATGATTGTAAATATTCTGATTGAATATGATGAAAAAAAAGAAAAAGAATAATCAAGCAAACATTATTTACTTATATGTTAGAATGTTCTACACACAAAAATTTCTTCGTTTTTTTTTTCTTTGGTTCAATTGTTTATAGTATGTTAATATTTATTTTGTTCTTTCTTAAATCAATATTGATTAGAAATAAAATAATCAAGGAAATTAACTAATCAAAATTGAATTATTACATTATGTTATACAATTTTTAATTCATCATTCCCAAATGTTTTTATTTATAGACATGTACTTATTATGAATGATGTATTATATGTTCAAAACGAATTTGTATAGTTATATTTTTTACATCATCGAATAATGTTTTCAGTTCAATTTGTATATTAATCTTACCACGATCAGTTTTATGACTACCACTTGTTACCTATCTGAGATTCGTATAGACCCTAATTGACAGAATAAATATAATTCACGAAGTTGTTATTAGTTTAGCATGAGCATGTGAAGACTTATTTTCAAGAATAAGAAATAGAACAGCAGTTAATTCGTATTATATTATTTAGTTTTTTTTTTCATGATCTAATCATTCTCTTATTTTCAAGGCTTTTGAAATCATACATCACCATTCGGTATTCACATATATTTTGAATTGCTCCATATAAAACGTACGATTGCGTATAATTGACTGATGTTATCAATAGACTGTACTAACAAGGGAACCTCTTCAGCTGTTCTCTTATGATTTCAACAATGATTATACTACATAGTGTTATAATAAAATCTCTTAAAGAATTTGGATTCATATTGAGATTTGACTAAACTATAGAATTTTTTTCGAGAAGTCCTAGGCCTTCGAAAAATTCATATTTTCGAATATTGATTTGAAATTTCATACATATAGAGACTTTATATAAAACTTCTGAACTTTTTTATGGGAACTTGTTCAATTGAGTTCTTTATATATGCAAAGTTTTAGATCAAATTTCGAAAATATAAGTTTTCCGAAGACCTAGAGTCTCTCGAAGAAAATCCGATAGATTAATCAAAATTCAATAGGAACCGAAATCATTTTAGCGATTTTATTAGAACACAATCTAGTATAATCAATGCAATCGGAAAGAAGTAACTGAAGCGATTCTTTCGTAATTAGTTACAATGCCCATCGAAAAGAACATAGTTTGATTAAATACTATAAATGTATAATATAACAATGAACGTCATTGAGATCTGAGCAAGTCTTAGATAGTCAACAAGCGTTCACATGTACTTCAGTATAGTCTACTCAAATAAATAATAGCTGGACTTAACTAGCAGATATTATCAATATACTCTACTAGTCTTCATCAGAGCATATCTGGAAGATGAGTGATTTCGTTTAATATTGTATACTTATAATAATATGATGGAACTAATTGAGGTAGGTTCGGAGTCCAGATAGTTTTGTCAAGGTTATCAGTAAACCAGAGAAATGAATCATTTCGTTTATCTTATGAATGATTGATACTAACCATGATAATTGTTACATGATATCCCCTCAAGAGAAAAATTCAAAGTATTTCATCATTGGATCAATAGAAAATAGTTGTTTGATAGTATCAAATTACATTTCTACCATATGATAGTTTATGTAAATACATGTAATCAATAGACAAGTACATTCAATTAAATATAAATTTTCAAAGAAACATGAAATTATACCTTATCTTTGCAACTTGAAAGCATAGATAAAATACTAAGACAAACAGCATTAATACTCAATGCTGGTGACCAATCATCGGTTAAAATTGATAGACATATATGACCATTTGAATAAATATGTGGATGAAGTGGAATGTTAGAACCAATGAAAGTAACCTGAATAAATAAATAAATAAATAAAAATCTATCTATTTATTTATATATTTATTTTTGTTTTTTTGTTACTTGTGGTGAATCAAATGGATATTGATCAGAAAATTTAAATAATAATTGAAATTTTTCACCATCATATAATGTTCCTGGTGCACCTTCAATATCAATTCGAATTCTATGATTAGAAAAAAAAGCACATATAAATTGATAAATAGAAAAGACTATACTCTTACTTTCGCATATCAGCAAAATCTTCTACTACTCGACTATAAAAACAAAATTTTAATTCAAAGATAATTTTATTAAAAACAAAAAGAATAACAATACATACATCCCCGGTGTTGGATTTTCTGTTAATAATTTAAGTTCTTTCGTTAGACGTTTTCGAACGAGATCAAACTATAGAAAAATAAATAAAAAAAAAAAACAATCATATCTATCGAATAGTTATAACTGTCAATTAATTAATACAAACCGCCATCAATTAAATATCGAAACACAAAAAATAAATATTTCTATTATTCTCTCAATTTGAATAATTTTTCTTTTTTTTTTTTTTTATTATAGTAATATCATCTAAAAAAACAAACAAATTATCCATCAAATATGCTTCTTTATACTCGATGTCAATAGACATCAGTCAAACCCAAATATTACTTTCCAAGACATGGATCATTATTTAAAAAAAAAGAAAAATACACCCATGTAACTTTAAAAAACAATGGAAAAGAAAACAAGCTTGAATGTGTTTTAATTATTATTCGGATACATTAGAAAAAAAAAACATTTTCAAAGGAAGAGAGAGTCATGGATTGTTTTTTGCTGTTTAAAAACAATTAAAAAAAAAAAAGAAACAAGAAGACATTTGCTATTATTCATCACAGCACGAACAACATATATGTACATCAGCATGTTTATTGCTAAAGATTTTTTAAAAATTAATGTTTAATTGACATTGACTGGAAATGAGGTGCCATTTTATCAGCTTCTGACGATGACATACCACGATCGACTAGTAAAAATAATTTATTTAAATGAAAATCTTTTTGTTATAGAAATAAAATTCACCTTTTGTCAATTGTTCACTCAGATCACCAAGAGCATTTCGTCGACCAGTTCTTCTTGCTGCTTGAAACATTTTCAGATCTTCATCTTCAGGTATCATAGATGATGCTTCAGTTGTATTACTGTTACTTGTAGTTGATGCACTCATTTTTAATTAGCTTTTTACTTTTCAGCAAAATACAAAAAAATTGAAAAACACGATATTTATCGTTGCTGTAAGATTAATAAATAAGACTGAAACGAAAATAAATCATACGATTAATCAGATGCTAGTCATTTGAATGTCAATCATAATGTAGGAAAAGAAAATAAACAAAACGGGAGGCGAAAGAGTTAACGTGTGAAATGTACAATGATTGGTTTACCATCTATCGATTCATATTAATTATATTTTATAGTAGATGTCTCTGATTATCATAAAGAAGATGGCAAAAACTTAACTGACATTTTCATAATTAATCATGAATGACATATACTATTTAAATAGTTTATGAGAAGAAGAAATATATAATGAAATAAGTGTCAATTCATAATTACTAAAATGTTATCAACAGACATAGTACTCAGAAAGAAAACAAACACTAAAAATAGAAAAAGTCAAAGAAGTGCTTAAAAATTAGAAGATAAGTCATGTTTTCATTCTGTAGGGAAAGAGATTCATATTTTGAAAGAAGTCAAATTATGTTTAAGATAAATCTATCAGTAATTAGAGATTGAAATGGTTCACGAGAGAATTGCTGAAAGTAAATCAAAGCATTTGCATTGATATTTTTTCCATCAGTATGACTCAATGAGACTACAAACAACTTAAAGGGATAAGGGTTAATAAGTTTTTCGTCCCGAGTTATGATCATTTTATAACAAGAGATTTACGGAAAATTCAAAGTACGTAGTTTCAATCTGAAATATTCGCCATATATAAATCTCATGATCTTAATAGTAGTGATCGGAATGTCGCAATCAACATGAATGCTTCATACTAGAAATATTGATCCTTAGAAAAACATTCGCAGAGTACCACATGTCAAGAAAATCGGCTTTTTTTTTTTTTGAAATCTCACTATCTCAAGAAAGAAGTATATCATTTTGATTGTGACATTTATGACACTAAAAGGATCACGAGATTTTTATGTGGAGGACATTTCAGATAAAAATTTTGTACTTTGAGTTTTCATTAAATTTCATGTGATAACTGATAAATCTAATAAAACAGTCGTAACTCTGAAAGAAAAATCGATGCCCTTTATCCTATTAATCTTTTTCTAATCTCATGGTATCCTACTTATGATAAAAAATATCAATATAAAAGCTCTAATTTGCTTAGAACGCTTCTCTCGCGTTAGTCCTATACTTTTGATAATTTGTTATTGCCTTATTGCGCCACACTTCGTAGTTTTCCGTTTGACAGATGTGTTTCGATACGATCGATCAGCACACATAATAATTATTAACAGAAAGATTCAAACAATATGTTTAGCATGTTCTTAGACTGTCTCAACTACGATAGTAAACGAATTAATTTCTGGAATGTTCTATCACATTTCTCGTTGTGCAATCAAGTTACTATGAATATAGAATTGCTATTCAGTATAGAACATTCTTCAGACCACTTTGCTAAAAGTTTCCATTTGGATGAATGTAGTTCTGAATATGATTAAGCATGAACAATACGATTTGTCATTTATTAATTTAAGAAATTCTAATGAGTATTGATCATACTCATAGGAATAATCTTATACTTACGAGAAGAATTAAACTTCTATTGAACTTACTTTTTGTTTTTTTTTAAATCTCTAAGACAATTCAATAACATCATATCTTACCGCTTTTCTGTCAAATTATATTATTCAAACAGACAATCGAAGAAGTGTGGCGCATTCAAAGTAATATGGTTTTAAAATATGAAACAAATAAGCTGCTGTCAGTGTAGCGGAATAACACCCACTGAGTATTCTTTTATCTTGAGGACAGAAATAAATGTCTTCACAGTAACATCTATATACTTTATTTATTATAATAAATACTTAATACCTAAAAGGAAAAACAAAATCAAACAGTATATAAACAGTAATATTCAAATAATAATTAACTATTAGGTTGTCAAGCTATAATTAAAGAAAAATAATAAAAGTTAATTTCTTTGATCAGTTTCTACGCTGATATATTTCTTTCTTTCTTTGTTTCTTTTTCTTTTTAATGACATTTCAATAAGTATTATGATGAAATAGATGAAAAACAAATGTTTGTTGCTAGGTTTCATCAAAGATCAAAAGATACCATAAATTTTTATGAAACAATAAAAATTTTTTTTTATTTAATATTTTATTTTTTTTTAACGCCTAACGCGTTCTTGCTTGAAGTGAAGAAAAATTTTTCAAAACTATAGAATCATTCATAGTGTTTTTCTTTCACTTAACTTTATCAATCGATAAAAAGAATAGTTGTATGATTTTTTAAATCAATAAAAAGAAAACACACTATTCAATTTTGTTTTCAACAAGAAACAAAAAACAATAACTGGGCCATTGGATATAAAAACTTCAAATTCTTCTACTGGTATATAATTTTTTACTTACAATATAATGTCGACACAACAATACTTGTCTTATTGTCCAAATGAAACTATTTAGAATGTTTTTGAGTGCCTTTCTCTTTTATGGTCTATATTTCTTTCTCTCGTCTTTTCTCTCTTGTTCTCATCAAACTTTTTTTTCCTTCCATTAAGAACAGACAAACTAAAATATAATAAAAACCAACGCTTGAATGTTCCTATAATATAATGTATTTATGCTAAACCTGACATGCATTATAGGATATATTGTATGCGTGCATTTAATTTTAAAATAAAATTAGACACATGAATAATTTGTATCCTGAAACACTATTTTATTAAATACCGGATGTTTAATTATCTTAGGGAATGAAAGTAAATGAAGATAATCATGATGTTGATGCGATGTATAAAGATTGAAGATATATACATATATATGAATTTAATAACAATATGATTATTGACGTATGCAAATTGAAGAACATTTCGTTTCTTTTTACACACCATTTACAATGGGATTAAGAATTTTATTTTTATAATCTTCAAACAGTACTTGAAGATAATTACATAAAATATATTTGGAAAAATTCTTTTGATATATTTTATGCAATAATTATTTTACAGCTTAGATCCTAAAATATTTTTAGCGAACAAAAACAATGACAGACACTAAAATATTAAGTGTAATTTGCTAACCAAAAAGGATGTTCTTTCTTGTTCACTAACATCAACCATTTTCAAGTTTCATATGGAAATATATATTATGCGTGCAAAGATTCCTATGAATAACTTCATTACTACGCAAAAATAATACTTATTAACCTCTTGTTTGCATATAAGTGAATGACAATATTGAAAACCTATTCTCTTCTCTTTACGACGAAACATTAAAATTATATTTGAATATTTCTATTGCTCTATAGATGTCACTAATATATCGAAATAATATAAATGAAAAAATAAAATTGATTTTCAAATTTAAATAAAAAAAACTTCATCATTTTTTCATTATAAAATACAAAGTTATATAACAAAAAAATTTATTGGATAAACAAAATATTTGTCAACATAAATGGTTGTCACCTATTGTTTACTGTTTTCTTTTTGTTCTATACACGTAGAAATTTTACCGTGTCAAATATTGACTGTCTGATTAGAGGTTTCTCTGTTTATTAAAAAAAAACGTTTTTTATCGAATGAAACCGCGTTATAATCTTCGTATTCAATCAATTAAACCTCAACTTATAACAAAAAACAAAAAATCTCCTTCAATATTAACATCTCGAGTGTTAGTTATCTTTTCTTTTCATCATCAGATAAAAGAAATTTTGGTTTTTTTTTAAATTTCAGGACTAAAAAATCCAAACCTCGTCATTCGAATTCTGTAATCAATCAGGAAAAGCGTCGTCATAGTTTACGTTTAACACCAGTTGTTAAAGAAAAAAAAGCTTCATTAACTATTCATGAAACTAGTAATAAAATATATATGATATATTGAATAAAATAATTATCTTTTTTTTCTTTTCTAGTACCAAAATGGCGTCAAGTAGAGAATGATAGTGAAGATGAAAATTCATCAATAAATAATGATGATAATTATGATGATCTACTTGCTCGACATCATCGACATATGCTTGAAGAACAAAAAGATCGAAAGTAGAAAACAAACACTTTTATGAAAAATTATTTTTTAATTTTTTTTTTTAAATACAAAATTTCATAGACTCTATGAACGATATGTTCGTGGTCAACGATCACTCCGTCGTTTACAATGTCGTCGTACACATACAGCACATTTAAATGAAGCAACTAGAAATCGTTTATTACGTGAATTAGAACGTGAACGTCGTTATGCTATTCAAGATAAAATTTGTGCATATCGTAAGTTTTTTAACGAATACATACCAGAATAAATATCACAGTCAACATTCATCGTTGTAACTTATTCATGATTTAATTCTTTACAAAAAATATATATGACAAGTTTTGCTGCTAAATATTAAGCAGAAAAATTAGGAGAGATAACTGAGATTTATCTGAACTTGTCTATTGATGACATGTAATACATCTTAACTTAATCAAAAGAGAACCATAACTCTGAAGAGGTAGCCTTCACTCTCGATTAAGTAATTGCCTTCAGTCGACATACAACTCAGCTTTATTTTAATCTGAAGAAAAGCAAATGATGCATGCAATAGAACTCTTTGTTCAGATCATCGGGCAAAATAAGCAGTTTCGCCTATTATCAGCTTAATCTTAATAACGAAATATTTGCGTCAGAATACTTAATTGACACGCACTTCACGGTACATGATGAAAAAGGTCACACGTACAAGGCAACCTCTTTAATTGTCTCTTTCTGATTTCAATGATTATACTATCTAATGTTCTAATACAAACTCTCAAAGATTTGAGTTCCTATTGAGATTCGACTAAGCTATCGAATTGTTCATATGTCTAGTTTCTGGATCTCAGATTTTCGAATTTCGATCATGAAACTTTGTGTATCTTGAAAGTCTTATGTTTCAAAGATATTTTATGTAAAACTTGTACATTTCTTTTATAGAAGTTAGTCTAGTTGAGTTCTCTATATACACAAAGTTTCAGATCAAAACTTCGATAGCTTAGTCAAATCTCAATAGGAATCGAAATCCTTTCAAGGATTGTATTAGAACAGTACGTAGTAATATCTATAGGCAAAATATTATTTAAATCGAAAGGTGACAACTGAATGAATTTTCTCGTTAGTTAAACTCTCAAACATTCTCTCTCTCTCTCTCATCTTCTTATCTTTGTATCAAGCTAGCAAAAAAATGCTGCATGGTTCTGAAAACCAACTTTCGAATGTTGGAGCTTCCTAAGATTATTTATCTAATTTTTCTGTTTAACATTCAATAGCAAAACTTGTCATACATAGTTGTAGAGAATTGAATCATGAATCTTTTGAAAAAAGAAATGTGTTAAGACATGATGATGAATCTTGAACATAATATTACGAGAATGTTTACCAGCGAACGTTTTCAACTGATCAAACGTTTTTTATCGAAAGCTAATGCATTTTAAACTATCGAATATGACTATGAAAAATTTCCTTATGTCTTTATCTACTAGTTTTCTAGACTAACAAACTTTTCACTAAAGAATTTTTTTTGATTTGTTTAGATTATAGAATATATCGAATTGTCTAGGAAATTTAGTCATTTTATCAATATTTCAATGTGAAAATTTTCAAGATAATATTATTTTACTTAAAATTCATTTTTGAAAAATAGAAACAATTAATTATCCTATAGATAGTTCAATATATTCTATAATCAGAGTAGATCAAAAACAATTTTGCGTTACTCTAGAAAATCTAATAAATAAAGATCTAAAGAAATTTCTTATGGTTATATTTGATAGCGCACAATACACTAGCTTTCGATGAGAAAACGATTGACTAATTGAATACGATCTCTTATTAGAGAGACATCCATTCTATCTCATCGATTAGTTTCAATAAAAAAAAAAAAAAAAACTCTATTTATTTTAGTCGCTAATCATACAATTATATTTCAACATAGATGTAATATAGAATCAAAAGAACCTATAAGTTGGTCAGAGCTTGAAGAAGAAATTCCTCATAATAGAAATATTGGTACAATACATCAATTAGATGTTATGATTGATAATTTAAAAAAAGTTATACGAAATTCAAAATCTTCTATGTAGGTTTATGTTTTTTGTTTTTATTAATTTTAATCAAAATTATTATTAAGATCAAAACCTCGATTATCTGTCCGTGAACGACAAAATCAACGTTTAGCAGCTATAACTCTAAGTAGTCCAATTAAATCAGATGTTTTACAAACAAATGAAATCAACCCATCAATTATCATATCAAATTCAACGTAAGAAACAAAGACAAAAGAAAATAATTTTAACGAAAAAAATAAATTTTTTTTTTTTTCTTGTTTCAAAGTCTGAATATAACATCACAATTACCAATAATATCTTATTTACCTCGTGTACCTGTTGTTCGATTTATTGATGATCAACATAATAAAATACCAATAAGTAATTCACAACATTTAACATGTATACAAAATGTTTTATCACATAATGAACAATTGAATAATAATCATAGAATGTAAAAATAAAAAGAAAATAATCATTCATTTGCTTAATTAAATTCTTTTTGTTTTTGTTTTGATTGTTCTAGTGTAACGAATGAAATATCAACGCCTAATTCTATCAGAAAATTAGTTTTACGTTCGAAATCTACACATATCAAGTATGAAATATAAATTTAAACTTTTAAGAAAATATTTTTTTTATTTTAATTGATTTTAGTTTATCAGATTCATCTCCAACGAAAAAACGACCATTGGAAAAAGAAAATTATAGTGTCGTAACAAATTCATCAAATAATCATACACATTCAAATACTGTTTTGAGAAATACATCATCACCGTATGTAACAGCGAATGATCATATACCATATCGATCATCGTTGTTTTCTGTAGAATGGTATCGATCAAATATCCCACGTCTCCTTCGTCGTCTCGTTCCTATCCAAATACAAGAAAACGTCCAATGATT
>CAJNOL010001565.1:39109-52514 GCA_905250125.1 Rotaria sordida | reverse complement strand
AATATCAGGTTTGTTGTCGCTGTTCACATCGACTACTGCTACTGACCATGGATTAGTGCCAGTCGAGTAACTAGTTTGATTCAGAAACATGCTGCTGCAGGCTATCAAATACAAAAACTTTTCTTCGCACTTGTAGTGATGTAAAGATGATATTCCATCGTCGTATTTTATTGGCACTTCAAAACTTTATCTCAATTGGAACTTAAGGGGATCCTCTCCCTCAGAATTGATTTCCCACTTAGAATGGATCGTTTGGGCTGAAACTTTCAGGAAAGTTTAGTCCTGGTGAGAAACGCTTGTGTTGAAAATTTCAGCCTGATATGCCTGACTAGACCGAACTTTCGGCTTGTTTTGCTATCTTCCAGGAGAATCAAAATAACTTCATCGTTATAAGGGGTATAGAGGTCGGGCTGGCTTCAAATTAAAGCTAACCTCTATGCGCAACTTTTCATCGGACGAAATTTTCAAGCTCTCTTCCATTCGTTTATTTTTATGACCATTTTTGTGGACATGGTGTGCAAAATAAGCATAAAAAAAGTCACTCCATGACAGTAAATCCCACTTTTTTCAGCCCTGGAATTAAGTATCAAAAATCTGTCGGATGAAAGTTTAGCTATGATCAAGACCTTTAAAACAAAAAAAAACATCGGTGATACCTCGAACCGAGGGAGAGTTATTTCAATTTTCCTGTCTAGAACCCGTACTTTGAGGAAAACGCTAAAGAAGTTTTAGAAATGGATTTTTTTCATTCAAATCTAGAACAAATCATATTACAATGCCGTATTTTTAATATATTCCAGTGCACTATTTTAAAGTACGTAATACATGAAGGTAGCTAGCGTCATCTGATGCGCTGGTTAGTATAAAAATGTTCTATTCAATGATAACGCAAGTGGCAACGCAGTTTTTCCAAAACCGACAAACTTTCAAAAGCACGAAAATTTCCCCAAAAATATGGCAGTAGAGTCAAAGTTTCATGTGATAAGTCTTTGAAAATCTGGTCATTTTCCAAAAAGCCATATACGTTCTGAAAGAGGAAGCTTCGCTGCATCTTTCTGTGATAAAAACTCAACTTCGATATTTTTTTGAAAAATTCGGTTTTCTAAGGAAGGGGGCCCCTTAAGCGACGGACAGAATCATGTAATCTTGTTTTGGACAACCTTCGATATTCTAGAGCGTAACTAAGATCCTTTTCTTCCATTCTGTGCGCCTTTTGGTGCAACCTTCTCGTCAACTTAAAATTAGTGAAGTCGCCTAATTTCTGTTCGTTTCACTCCAAACGTGCGCGTAGTTAATCTACTTCTATCATTCGTCAGCCTTTGTTTGCTGTGATGATGCTGTCTACAATGCTCCTTCGCTAAAATTCAACTTAATTATATCCTGAACTTAATTTGTTGCATAAACGACAAGAGATTATTCTTCGTCAGACTCAGTAGACTTTTTCTTAACTAGAAATAGTGAATTGGTGCCAATATGTCCTTAATGAGAAGCAACTAGAACATTCTTCAATTTTATTCGGTTAGATCAAGGTATGTCCACGGGGCTTTTTAAGTTCGTTCAAATTGAATTTTAATAGCGTTGATGCCAGAGATAAACTAGGTAGCATTTTTGAAAGTGATCTGAGTATAAGCCGACGGCTGACTTTTTATGATAACCTACAAAAAACTAGCTGACACAAACAGGCATAAAGTAAGTGGATGCATAAAATAGTGATTATGGAAAATTTTCAACGTTTACATGTAAGATTATTGTTGAGTAGTCAAAAACTAGGAAGCTAAAATATCATCGTGGTATCTCTTCATGAAATCTGTCGGTTTTTCAATCGAATAAGGTGCGAAACTATTCAATCAAGGTATATCAGTTCGTTCAGGCGAAACAAGTAAGCTCGAAACTGTGTAAACTCGAAATTTCCAGCTCACTTCTCATCAGTCCATGTTTTATAAAGAGTCAAGTGACTATTTTCAACAGAGTACTTAGACATAGTACCTGTAACTTTTTTTAGACGTATCTAGGCATGGCATTTGTAACTTTTAAAAGACTACTTTGGGATACTATCTATAACTTTTCAATATCTACCTGGGAAAGTTATCTGCAGCTTCTCAAAGCCTATAAGGTAGTAGAGATGGGAGGTTATCATTACCGGAGAACTGCATTACCAGGTAATGAATAACGAGAAAATTGTAACCTAAATTTTCCATGTAATGGTGGCTTATTTTGAGAAAATAACGACTTTTTATATAAAACTTGAGTGAAGGGTTTAGAAGTAGAGGAATCGAATGAGACGATCAGCTTCTAAAAAGACTGAAAAAAATTCGAAATTTTCGTAAACTGATGATATTTTTCGATTTCCAGATCCGAAAACGTTGAGTCAAGTTTTATAACGGATCGTTGTTTTCTCCCAATGAGCCTCCGCTTAGTGAAAAATCGAGGTTACAATTTTTCCATTGTTCGTTAACTGGTAATGTAGCTCTCTAGTAATCATAACTTTTCATTCCCACCACTTAATAGCTTTTAGGAGGCTACAGGTAGTTTCTCCAGGTAGATATTGAAAAATTAAACGTAGTATCCCAAGATGACCCTTGAAAAGTTACAGATACTACCCCAGGTAGCCCTTAAAAAGCTACAATTAGCGCTCTAGATAGGCCTTGAATAGTTGTAGGTACTTCCAGAATATAGCCCTTAGAAAGTTATAGATACAATCTCTGTATAGCCCTTAAAAAATTACAAGTACCATTCCTCACTTCCTACCTTGGTAGCAATTAGTTGAGTGTCAATTATTTGAGTACTAGCGAGAACCCGTGCATACTGCACGGCAGCATTTCTTTCTTTGACGTACAACCTCAAAGCTTTAACCTTTCACTCGGTAACAGACACAAAAACACTCGACTTTATGTACGTAGAACCCCTATGAGTGATATCTCCCTATCCTCTAATCCCCCTACCCCCTAATCTCCCTATCCCCTATCTCCCTATCCGCCTATCTCTCTATGTCCCTGCCCCCTAATCCCCTTATCCGCCTATCTCCCTATCTCCCTATTCCCCTATCTCCCTATTCCCCTATCTCCCTGTTCCCCTATCTCCCTGCCCCCTAACCCCCTTATCTCCCTCCCCCCTAATCCCCCTATCTCCCTATCCCCCTACCTCCCTATCCCCCTATCTTCCTACCCCATAGTCCCCCTATCTCCCTACCCCATAATCCCCCTATCGCCGTATCTCCCTACCCCATAATCCCCCTATCATTTTGTGACCTTTGATCTTTGACCTTTAGCTTTCGACCTCTGTATAGAGTTCTTAGCTAAACTTCTAGAATGTTCTGGAGAACATTCTAAAAACTTCCACCAACGTTCACATAATTTTCCAACGTTCTAGAAAATGCTAGAAACCTTAACCTTTAACCTTTAACTTTTCACGTTTCCCCTTTAACCCGACAGAGAAACGCACACACACTGAACATTATATATATAGATGGCCCTTGTGGACCTATGGATCCCTCTATATAATAGCCCTTGGCGACCTATGGATACTCTTATATAATAGCCCTTTAGGGTCTATGGCTATCCTCATATAATAGCTCTTGAGGACCTATGGGTACTTCCATATAATAGCCCTTGACGACCCAGGAGTACCCCCATAGGATAGCCGTTGAGGACCTATGGGTACTCCCACAGGATACGTCTGGAGGACCTTGGCTATCCCCATAGGATAGCCCTTGAAGACCTATAAGTATCCCATAGGATAGCCTTGAGCACCTAGGCTATCACCATCGGATAGCCCTGAGGACCTATGAGTACCTCCATAGGATAGCCCTCAATGATCTATGGGCACCCCAATATAGAAGCCCTTGGTGCCTTCCCCTTATAGCCTTATTTGACCTTTGACCCGGCACAGACACACAGACAGACACACACAGTGAATATTATATATATAGATTATTACTTACGAGGGAACCGCCCGAAGTGATTCACCGCTTTTGAGCTCATATTTTGGGAATATAGAGGGGACTTCTAGACTAGAATAACCTTAAAAGGATTCGGGCCCATAGACCTCCATTACAGAGTTATAGCAGTTTTACTTAAGTTTTAGCCTATGGCTTGGTATGTACAAACAAATTGACTGACGATATTTCGACCTGAAATTTTGTCCACAGATAGATCTACTTGTAATTAGAATGCCCTGAAAATTTTAGCTGAAAAGAATGTTTCCTTTGCGAGGTATTGACTGTCGATAAAACATGAGATTCTCGTACCTTTTATGGAATCTGAGTGATTTTTGAAAATTCAATATCTCGTAAAGGAAACATTCTTTTCAGCTAAAATTTTCAGGGCATTCTAATTACAAGTAGATCTATCTGTGGACAAAATTTCAGGTCGAAATATCGTCAGTCAATTTGTTTGTACATACCATGCCATAGGCTAAAACTTAAGTAAAACTGCTATAACTCTGTAATGGAGGCCTATGGGCCCGAATCCTTTTAAGGTTATTCTAATATAGAAGTCCCTTCTATATTCCCAAAATATGAGCTCAAAAGCGGTGAATCACTTCGGGCGGTTCCCTCGTTAGTTAATTTACTACTCATTAAGTTGGTACTAACTAGGTAAGTCCTAACTAGTTATATAATGGTAACAACCTATGGTCATCTTTGAAGGAATCTGTCCGTGGTACGTAATAAAATATGGAGTGCAAATGCTTGGTAAAATATGGATGCGTAAGTGAACTCGAAATTTCGAGTTTACATGTCAAGCTCACTTTTTTTACCCTTTGTTCAGTCCTACTTCAAATGACTGTAGATTACACTTATCTGATGTGATATTAGGAAAAAGAGAGCAATATGAAGAGTTCAGTAAAGTAGAGAAAGCACGTCTGGTCTTTTCTTCTATTGTCTTTCATATTTACTTCCCTGTCTCTTATTAGCACCAAAATCACATTCAATAGTCATGGTTACTATGACAAAATTGTCTCTTTCGCACTAACCGTATCTCATTTGCAAAGTCGACTTTTCTTTTCGTTTTCACTTTGACTTTTATTTTATTTCGCCCATTCGTTCAAAACAAATTTGTAACATTAATTGTTTTCACTGGAGAAAACAATCTAATACGAGCTGAAACTATTTTTCAATAGATCTGATTTAACTTTTGGTCAATTACAAGCCAGTTATACCTAAACAACAATTTATTTCCATAGTCTACCATTTTCCACGTCTTCATTCATCCACTCAACAGTCTTGCAGTGACGCAGCCTCATGTTCGCCTATTTTCACATTCCATTAAAAGATTCGCTTACTATATAATTCATACAGCCACTCTTCATCTGTTTCAACTTAATCAATCGATCAGGCGCTGTCTCCACAAAACATGGATTTTTATGCGAATTTTCATTAAAAATTCTCATCAAAGAAAAGCGAAAAAAGGATTTGTTGCAGATAATACATGTTTGCAATCGGTTATCTGAAATGCAGGTAACGAGAAGAGGGAGAAAAGAAGGATAGCTGAAGATAAGTGATATCTATATCTAATTTCAATAAGTTCGGGTTTAATTTTTTATGTTATTAAAAAACCTATCACGGCATTGTTGGAGAACAGTAGTCGAAAAAGCGAATGTCAGAGAGAGTAACTATAATAAATTCGTCAAAAACATTAATTGATAGGAAGCGTTTTTAAAAGTTATTTATCTAGGTTGGCAACACTCGACATTTAAAAACTAAAGCTTTTAAAATTAGTCATTCGAACTAATAATCAGTTAAACAAGTACAAAAAGCACTAAAAATCATCTAACATATTACTGACCAGTTGTTATTGCTGTCGATGTTGTTGTAGCTGTCGTTATTGAGGTTGTGGATGTTGTCGATGTTGTTGAATTTATCACTCCTATTAGTACTTTAGTTGCTGTCACAGTTAAATATAAATATTTTTATTTAGGAACATTGAGACGAATATATTTGTCCAATGCTAATCTTGAATTTTTTTTCGAATACAGAAGACAATTCCTTGCTTATTAGTTATTAAAATTAATAGGATGACAATACTAATGGTAGCTGGACCTAAGATGAGTTTATCAAATTTCTCGTAACATTAACTATTACCTGTTTTCTTAACTAACTAAACAAACTCGGATGAAAAACCTGTTAGCGTAATCCCTGTGGGATTAAAATGTGAAACACGATAAACTTGTTGTTACCAATCATACGAGTACCGTTTTATTCAACCCATCTTCAGATCCATTTTTTCATCATTTACTTAGTCCTCTGAAACTGCCATAAGGAAGCAGTTTACATATTCGGATACGATGTCAGGGATATATGATCGCTCATAGCCTATCAAAAACGTCTCTCATAGTCTATAATGGGTCTAGAGTCCGTTTGTCACGGTGTGTGATGGAGCTAGAATCGTCTGTCATGGTCTGTGATGGGTCTAGAGTCCGTCTGTCACGGTCTATGACGTGTCCGGACTCCGTCTGCCACGATCCTGGAGGTGTTCCTGTGGCACGGTCTGTAGTGGTTGAGCGGAGTCGCGTTTGTCACAGTCTGTGGGGAATCGGAGATTGGATGCGAGTTTCTACCTTATATACTTCAACACTCGTTGGAGATCGTGTTTCACAAAATAATCTCTAGGATTCTTCTTCGTTTTCAGAGAATTTGGCGTTTCTGAAGTAACTTACGCATAATATTAAAGTTTCAAATTGAGTTATTTTACGAGGCAATCTCTTATTCGGAAATCTTATATGTTGCAACAATACTATAAACACAGAGATTATTATGGAGTAGAGCCATGTGGTTCGAAAAATTAGCCGGAACCGAACCGGACCGTCGGTTTCAGTTAGCAAAAACAAAAAAAGCAGTTCCATTTTCGGTTCCTAAAATCTGTTCTAGGAACCCGTGGTTTTGCGATAATATATAAAATACCGAGTAACAGATTTTTTTAGAAATTCCTATATTTCTTTTTTGAGCTTGTTCATATTTATTATTTCATTAAACAAGTAACCTGCGTGTAAAAAGTCTTCGCACAAAATATATCTTCAGTTTTCTTTCACTTAGTGATTGTAAGAGACAATCAAAAGTAGTCAGCAACGATGAAGAATTTGATGCTATTTCTAAATATATATTCAGAATTTTTTTTTTATCTAGAGTTGATTCGATAGGAACAAATTTTCGAAGGGTGGGTGTGGGTGTAGGTGTGCGTATAGATTCTGATTTCGAGAGCACCCACACTAACATCCACAACCGACGCCGACACCCACACCCACACTCACACCCACACCCACACCCACACCCCACACCCCACACCCACACCCACACCCACACCCGCCCACACCCACACCCACCCCACACCCACACCCACACCCACCCACACCCACCCACACCCCACACCCACACCCACACCCAGCAACAGCCACCGAGAATTGATAAAAAGATTGCAGATGAGCGGGACCTATATCTTCTAAAATATATATAAATATTTAAGATACACTCATTTGAACGTTAGCAATATCAGACCAACCTTTCTGTAGATATTCTGCTCGATATAGACTGAATATCTACGAAATTTGTTTCGATCAATCTTGGTGACTTTGCTCCGTTAATTCGATACATCTTCTGCTTCAATCAACTATACGAATGAATTATACAAGTTTAATAAAAATGAATCAAAGATATGAAGATAAATAATATGACATTCAAATCGCCGATATTCATATGGTATCAATTAATAGCTAAATTGAAGCATTACTTTAAAGTAAAATGTTTGAAAACTTTTCTTGTCATTGAATAGGCGAGAAACTTTAATTGCCTGCCTTTTCATATGTTTAAGTAAGTATACAAACTAACCATGTTGTAATTGTGTGCAGAAGTTATGAATGGTTTCTTCAAAAAAGCAGTTTGTCTGTAAAAGAAAAAAAATCGTTGGCTCACACTGATTAGAAGAGAAACATAAAATAATAATCGAAAACATGTTTGCTTATTCCAAAACAAGAGAAAGAGAATGTAAATGATGTGTGTGTGCCTAGCTATAAGTTTGAGAGGATGTGGGTGAAGAAAAGTCCAGACTCACAGCTATCGCAATATCCTCCATCATGCTCAATACCTATTTCAAATCATACTTTCATTATGTTGTGTGATCTTTCGTAATTTTGAAGAATTGAAAGAGTTTGTTGACGATTAGAACTTGCACATAGAAATGTGTTAATTGAAAAAAAAATTTTCCATAGAATTATCAGAAAGGGCTCATGTACAAAAAATTAATATAAAAGTCACTAAAAAATCAATTTTTAATCGGTAAAAATCATACATCTTCAATCGGTTTCAATCAAAACATACGAAATCTCATCGATGATTCTGATTAACTTTGATTAAAATCGTTCTAATAGTCATAGAGGAATCAATTATAATCAATGTAAAATAAATAAAACTGGACTAAAATTCGACCGCTTATCATCATATGAAACCGATAAAATATGTTTTTTTTTGCACAATTGTAAATTGGTTTTAATAAAAACTAATCAGAATATTCGATGAAATTTCTATATTTTTTATTTTTATTTTTTGATTATAATGGATTAAAGTTGTATAATTTTAATCGAATAAAATAATTTTTTTTGTTTTTTATGCAATTGTTTTTACATCAGAGGGTGGGTGTAGGGTGGGTGTGAGTGTGGGTGTGTGGGTGTGGATGTGGGTGGGGTGTGGGTGTGGGTGTGAGCGTGAGTGTGGCTGTGGGTGTGAGTGTTCATGTTGTTCTTTCATTCGCACCCACATCCACATCCACCCACACCCACACCCACTCACACCCACACCCACCCACACTCACCCACACCCACCCACACCCACACACCCACACCCGCATCCACACCCACACCCACACCCATATGAGTAATACATCTATCATTCTGATTTTTTAAATTAGATACAAGTTCATTAAGTTTTTCTTCTGACTTTACTTTCTCATATATAATAAATTTGAAAGAAAATGAAAAATATCTAGCAATAGAAAATAAATTTTTCGAGAAGTGACGTGTTCACTTACAAACTTTCTATTCATTTTTAAATATATCTATCCCGCTACGTAAAGGACGATTTCGACAATCTCACAAGATGCTCCATAAAAAACTCAGTTTGAGTTGTATAAATAGACAGTAAATGGTTTGATAACAGGTCTATTAACTACTTTCGTTGTATTCAATCAAACAACACTAATTGTAGTGCTGCTTGGCCAATATCAGTATTTTGTTTTTCATTGAATAATATTCATTGCGTCGAACAATTGTACATCAATAGTAGATAAATGCATGATATGATCTCGAGGATAAAAAATTCACTTTGTATTCATCTTTTACGGACCATAAAGTTCATTTGATATTCAAACTATCTAATACTACTTCTCATTTTTTCTTCACAAAATCTAATAGAAAGTTGATGTTTTAACCGTTGCATATGTGATAATAATAGATAATAAACTATATTTTTTTACCACTGCTATTATTGGATTCAGTATCGAGAAAGAATAACCAAAATTAAAATAGAATATTTCTTTACATATAGATAATGTATTGATACATCAAACTATTAATTCTGTTTTTTGAATGAATCTCATATGCACCAACTTTTGAAGGATTGTTCAACAAGAAGAAATTGACAGTTTTTGATAGATAAATTTTTATCTCATATAAGTGTAAGATATTTTTTAATTAAGAATAAATTAAATTTTCTTCAACATTCAGAATCATCATTTATAACTTTCTTCCTTTACATTTATTGCTAATATTATAGCATATAGAGTTTTATGACAATTGGATACTTTCTTTCAATATGACTAAGAAATTCCTAAAAGTTTTCATGCTTATCGCTCCTCCCTTCCAGGCTCACAGCTACACCCCTGTTCTTATGATTCTCTACTACCCAGGCGAGCAAAAAATAAGGGGTGACGCCCGGCATGACTAGTCTAAATTGTCCGTAGTACCCGTCTGGACTAGTCTAAAATGTCTGCACTGCCCTTTGGACTAGTCTGAAATGATTTGCAGTTAGTCAGGACTAGTCGTCTTCACGAGGAACGTCTTGCATCTAAAATAGACTAGTCCAAAACATGCTCTAATCTTGTCATGGCTAGTCCGTTTTGTATGTGCATACTGTCCAGACGCGTCAACTTGAAGACGAAAACTAGAAGAAACGGAGGCGATAGGTGGATTCGAACATTCAAGCCAACAATATTGGATACCTGACTAGTCTGACCTGTTTTCAGTAGGTAACGCGGACTAGTATGAAGAGTCATCTATATTGGTCATGACTAGTCGTTTTCGAGAAAGTAATGCCAATTCTGGTCCAGGTTAGTCTATCCTTCCAAACAGTCTTTTATTGCTTGGACTTAATCATTCGGACAATTCGTTTTGACTAGCTTGTATTGGGACTAGAACGATGTATCTAACGAGAGTTGGCTATTTATGTCCTTTTAAATTTTTAAATTGTAATAACAATCAAGAATAATTTTATTCGAAAAATTAATTTTAATGCATTGATATGAGGATATTATTTTATTTCAATAGAAAACCTAATGATTTGAATTTCAAAATGGATTTAAACGGTAGAATCATAGTTCATTTTCAAATTTAAATAGGAAATATTTTAAATTAAGATAAACATAAACCATTAGATGAAAAGCAAGATCTTTTTTTGAAATGTATATTATTATTTTGATTTTGATTTGAATTTAATTTTTTTTTCCAATAGAAAATAACTTTTTCCAAATGTCGATAATCAAAAAAAAATTTTGTTGAAGGAAATTAAAAAAATTCTGAATTAATTTTGCTTAGCTATATTTAACTAATTTTCGATTTTATTACAAGTAGTTTCTATAAATATTAAAACTTGAGAAAACGTTGAGTCAAACTGTAGTAATTAGTGTCTTCAGATGTGTATTGACATGTAAAAGTTGATCACTAGATCATATGGCTCAATCGAGTAGACGACGAGTAAGTAACACAAGGTATGCATGTACGAATCTAACTTTCTGCACATATTTCTATCATCTAGACTAGTCCGAACTAGACCGCTACATAAGACTGAAACCTAATAGATGTCGCGTCACAGGCGCTCTGCTTTTTTTAATTTAAAATCTATTTTCGGAAGGGATGCCCAGACGGGGTTAAAGATTCCAAACCATTTTGGACTAGTCATGTAGTAGGACTTTTTGAGAAAAAGACTAGACATGACGCATAGTCACGACTAGAAAAATGACTAGTCTTTTTACCCGTCCTTTGCTCGCCTGGGTAGTTAATGTATTTCATTTTGTTTTTTTTTTCGAAGGTTTCCATGATCCACATCATTACATGAAGAATTTTTTAGTCCTAATAAATGTCGTGAATTCTGAATATCAACGTGTTGTTTCTGTTTTTATTTACAGGAAAAATTATAATCTCAACTATTCAAAAATATTACAAGCGAAACTTTACTAATGAAGCTGAAGTTGAGATACAGACAGATGAAGTATTAAGCAAAAGCAAATGATGATTATTTGTTGTAATTATCAACGGTTCATCATATATTGACTCCGTCTCTTGAAAAAATTTGTTCAAAAATCTCTTTTTGAAAGTTAATTCGAAGAAAATATTCAACATGATACTTTCCATAGTATGTCTTACAAAGACATCATTGATGATAGTCTATCTATTATTTTCTTTTTCTGACATAACAAATTTTCTTAGTTGTATCTCGACAAGTTATATCTATCCATTGAATAGCATATTATATTAATATTGTTCCGTGACAACTGAGATAGCCCATCTCACTTTCGCCAATACATCTTCTGGAATTTCGACAATTGGCGAACATCTCACCACCCGATTATATCCGTGTAAAACTCACTCCTTGTGATACGCAAGATAAATAGCAAACGATGAAACATGCTGAATTTGAAATTATTCATATGATTCGTCGAACGTTACAAAAAATGCAAAATATTCTTCAAAATATAATCTTGTGTCAGATGAATTGCATCCGAAAGTACTTTGCTATCCAGTTTGTCGTTGCCTATCACATATATACTTCGTCTTCTTGACATTGACAAATTTTTGATTCAACTCGATCTTCTACATAAAATTCAGTATAATTGTCTCACATACCCGTGTCTTCTCCATCGACACATTCCAGTCAATTATGTTCTTAACTTTGAACTTTTAAATACTACTTCAAATCCTTAGCAAAACGATAAAATCACTGATTTATTTTAAATGAATTGTGAGATGCGAGTAGTGAGTTTGCTCATTTTCTCAAATTTGTTGCTTGTTTAATCGAAGACATTGGTTTAATGGAAATGATTGTTGAAAAAAAGTCTCTGTAAAAGTTTAAATCTAAATCATCTTAATTTGCAATTGGTCAAAGAATTGAATATCGATAATTTAATTAGCAATGTCCGAAGAAATCGTTTAGTGCGTGAACAGCTGTCAAACAACCACAATGAATGGTAATGAAACAATATGAACATGTAGTGAAAACGATTTGATAAAGATCCTTGGTAATCCATAAGAATATTAGCAATATGTATTCATTAACGAACTTCTTTGGAAAAATATGTTGAGGGATGAGTAGAAGTTATCTCATACTTTTCAAATTGCATAAATTATTGAAATAAAAATAGTATTTCCTGATATTTCTATACCATATGTTAGTAAAACATCATAACAAAGAATGAATTAGATCAAACAGATAGAACCCTTTTTTTGTGTCAAGACTTCTTATCTCCCCATTTTTTATATTCTATTGGATGAATCAAATGAAATCCGAAGTAAGCTCCGAACATATCATGGCTAATGGTTCGCCGATTTATAATTGTAATAAATAGGATGAGCCATCAAACATTCGGGTAACCATGTTATTCGTCGAAAAATTTTCGTCGAAAGGCAGTTGGTCGAAAAATTATTGTAGAAAAATTTTCGTCGACACTACATTTCGTCGACACGGCACTTCGTCGACAAGCATTTCGTCGAAAAATTTTTGTCGACACGACACTTCGTCGACATAACATTTTATCGAAAAGCATTTCGTCGACAAGACACTTCGTCGAAAAGCATTTCGTCGACACGACACTTCGTCGAAAAACATTTCGTCGATACGACACTTCGTCAAAAAACATTTCGTCGACACGACACTTCGTCGACAATGCACTTCATCAATAAACTCAGATGGATATCTGTTTTTCGTCGAAAGTATTTTCTTGGCTATGGAGAGTACCGCCAATGTAAAGGTGAGGTGAGGGCGAGGGTGAGGACAAGGACCATGTAGGCGTACTCCAGATGTGAGAGTGAGTATGGCGTCAAGGCAAGGGTGAGTGAGAGTGAGCACGACTGTGAGGGCAACACTCATGCAAGACACTCCAAATGTGAGGGTGAAGACAAGGGTGAGGGCACTACAAACGTGAGGGTGAAG
>CAJNOL010001565.1:18363-39099 GCA_905250125.1 Rotaria sordida | reverse complement strand
TACAAACGTGAGGGTGAAGACAAGGGTGAGGGCACTACAAACGTGAGTGTGAAAGAAAATTCACTGTCCTCTTAACTCTGAACAATTCTGTAAAAGAATTGAAGGATCCGGGATTGTCTCGGGGACTACAAACCTTGCCTTGAAGTACTTTTCGACGAAAAGTATGTAATTCTATTCAATAGTGTCCTGAAATTCTTCCACCATCACAAAAGGGACAAAGTTAATTAGGAGATACTTTTGAACTTGTCTCCTGACGGCGAGATAAACAAGAAGAAAATAATTCACTTTCGACGAAATGCTTTTCTACAAAAAAAAATTTCGACAAAATGTCTTGTCGACGAAATGTTCTTTCGACGAAACGTTTTTCGACGAAATGTTCTTTCGACGAAATGTTTTTCGACGGAATGTTCTTTCGACGAAATGCTTTTCGACAAAAAAATTTCGACAAAATGTCTTGTCGACGAAATGTTTTTCGACGAAATGCTTTTCTACAAAAAAATTTCGACAAAAATTTTTCGACAAAGTTACTTCGACGAAAAGTCTGTCGACCAAAGTGTCATTCGACAAACAACATACCATTCAAACATTCGAATAGTTTTAAGAGCTATATCAATGGCCTATGGTCAATCCTAGATCAATTCATTCAAACTTATTAAGGAACTATTGATAATAAATTTTGGAACAGAATCATAGATATCGAGCATGTAGAGGAAGACACAGGAATAAAAATTTCTACTTCCTTCAAGAGCAATATTTGTCATTTGAGGTAGAAAAAATTTGGTAATGTTACAGCCTACATCAAAAATAACTAATAAATTCAAAAAATGCTATTTAACTGGAGGTTTCGATGGAGTACAATTCTATGATGAACGTTATAAACCTGTAATGAGTCTTTTCATTATCAATAAATAATAAGTTTTCAAATAATAAAAGACAATCGATGACATATTTTATTTTTATTTTTCTACTTTAAGAAAACAAAATATGTTAGATAGATCTGTATTTGTATATATAAATAATAAGACATATTCTAAACAAGTCAATATCTACCACCATAAATACAAATCACGATTAATATATTTAATAAAATATTGATCAAGTAAATGTTCTACTTCAATTAAAACATCCATTTCTGTTAGACATATTTTAGGTATTTCTGTAATACATAACAAATATAAATGACGGGTGTTATTATTATTATTTTTTGATAATATGTATCGTATAATTTCTTTAAATTCTTTTCTATATATACCAGTTTTAAGATATTCTAATTTTGGAAATAAATTAATAATCAATTTGATTAAATCTAATGTACATAATGATTTAATATATAAATTTTTTATTTTGTTTGTTTTTGATACATATTGAAAAATGTCATTGAGTAGATTATTTTCATTGTAATTTATAAAATTACATTTTAATGTATGAATATTTGGTAAAAAATATAATAGATTAATAAGTTGTTCGAAAGAAAATGTATAAAGATCAATTATTAATATTGTAATTTGTTTTAAAGGAATAATACGATTAAGAGTATCAGCAGATACATTAAAATAATATTTAATTGTCAATTGAGTAGCATTTGGAAAATATTTTAAAGAATTATTTGCTATTCGTTTACAACAAATATGAACATGTTTAACAGAATTTAAATTCATTTCTTGAACATGTGGACAATGTTGATTAACCATTTCCCAATAAAATATATAATCTTTTCTTCTAAAAACAAAAAAACAAAAGCATAAGGCAAAAACTAGTCAATCGATTTTTACCGATATGGATTAGTTGAATGAAAAATTCCACAATCTAATCTTCCTTCATAATCATGTTGATGTGTAAAAAACCATTGTTTTTCAATCCAAAATGATGATGTAAATTGATTGATTGAATTATGATATATTAATGGATTCTTTCTTGCAGAACTATCATGATTTATATCAAATATACGTAAATTTGGCATAGATAATAATATTAATTGTTCCCATTGTTTTGCATCTAAATATGATTCATCATATGTTGTTGTAAGACATAAAATTTCAACATAACGAAAGAAATTTTTTATAACTTTTTCCAATTGATTAAAATCAACATAATCAAGTTTGAGTGAAACATATTTTAAATGTTCTAAAAAATTTGTATTCGATTCAACATTTGTATAAGCACATTTAACAAGACAATTAATTGATAAACGCCGAAGTTGAGGAAGACAAATTAATAAAATATGCAATGAATCGAATCGAATACGACTATTTATTATAAAATGTTCTATAGGACTATATTGATATTTATCAAAAGTAATGGGTAATAATCGTTGTTCATCTTTTGTTTGATATGTTAAATTACAATATTTTTATTTTAATAAACAAAATATATGAAAAAAAAGTGTACTTGGACATTGAACATATTCAATTAGACTTAGAACTAATGAATGTAATTTAGGTAAGAGAATTAAATGATTGAAAATTTTATTAAGATATTGAGCTTTGATATTATCAAGAATTAATATTTCAAGACAAATAAATTTTGAAATAATACGTGGTAGTGAGAAAATAATATCCATTGTAAATGGATTTGATAAACGAAGTGAATTAATTCGATGTTGATTTGGAAGAATTATATTTCTATGATAATAGTGAAATTTTGATTTTGACATTGTTGAAATATTTATTTTAATTGGAAATGTTGAATGAAAAAGTAAATTTTGAAATCGTTTATTAAGATTAATAAATCCTTGATAAACATGATAAATATCAAGATATTCAAATATTTCATAAAGAATTTCATTTGCTAAATCTTCGAAGAGAGTGATTGTTGTTACTAAAATAAAATATAAGATTTATTAAATATAAACATAAAATCTTACTTTTATCAAATAATTTTCTTTTCTTATTCATATTATCATCATCAAATGTATTTTTTCGTTGTCCTTTTGTTTGTTTCATATTGAAAATGATAAATAAGAGAAAGTTAATACTGATCGAAACAAGTACACGTGAAATAATAAACATATTGTCTTTCTCTCTTTTCTATTCGTGCAATGAACAGAATAGAAAAAGACAAATGAATGTTAGTTATTATAAGAAGACTTTTTCATGATATATTTTGTGATGAAAGAAATAATGTGTATTTCATAACATGACGTAAAATCTAATTAATGATTATCGAAAAATTAATTTGATAAGAACATTTTCTACATGAAGGAATTATTATGCGTTTTTTAGTTTGAATTCTATTTGAAGAGCATTATATATGTTTTTATTTTTATTTTCTGAATCATTTTTAGCCAGTTTTCTAAAAACATCAGTACAGCAAAAAGTGAAGAATGCATCACAGTGATTATTTTCATAGAAACCATTAGCACTATGCACTGAATATTGGCGGTTTTAATGTAGTCATGAACATCGAAGATTGATTTTGTTGAATGTACTCATTGTACACTGCGCATCAAAAAATTCAGTTAACAATTCAAAAAATAATTATGTTTGATTTTCTCTGTAATGAATAAAAGTTTTAATTTCGTAAGAAAAACCTCGAATTATGCTCAATCTTTGAGAAATACACTCGACGGCAAACATACTGCTTGTGGGTGATGAGCAACATGAGTTGACAATGGATGTAGGAGTATTTCATGTACAAGTATATGTAATATTGTTGAGCGTATTTCCTTATGACCTTGATTTGCAATGCCAAAAATGCATTTTGATGTTTGTTTTTTTACACCATCATAAAAGAGCCCTTATAGTAATATGAGTTTGAAAGAATCGAAGTTTTACTTTACTACAGTTCTTTTTATATTTTCGTTCTATAAATTGTGTTTATTTGATTTCTTTATCCATGTGAAGTCATGCGATATTTCTTCAATACAAATATGCTATGTTATCAGTTGAGTAAAATTCTCTTGTTGACAATGACAAAACCTTCGCGATTCGTTTACCGTGCAACGTTACTTCAAGGAACTTGTTGAATTATATCTTTCAACTAAAATATGCTTCTAATTCCGTTCTTTTTAATTGATACAAAATAATATAAGCAAAAATTTTATTTTAAGTTTGTTTCTAACTATTGTATTACTATAATTTGGTAGAATTTTATTATAATAGGGTGTGGGTGTGGGTGTGGGTGTGTGTGTGCGGGTGTGTGGAAACTGTTTTGGAACGATACCCACACTCACACTCACACCCACCCACACCCCACACCCACACACCCACACCCAAACCCACACGCACACACCCCACCCTTTTACCTTATTAGAAATATGAAGAAATTTATTTTGCGATTTATCGGATAAAAAAACAAGGGCGAATGATTATCTACTGACTTTAACGTTCGTTCATATCAAGAATAAAAGTCTGTAAATAGTCTTTAAGCAAAATTTTATCTACTGAGTATACACAAAAAACAAAGTAATCATTTGGCTATCTAAGAAGAAAAGGAAAATGAAAAGATTAATATGGACATGCAATTAGTATCCATTCCTGACGTTCTAAACTATCTCATTTGTCTAAGAACTATTATACGAATAAGTCTAATGTTATCGAAGAAACCTCACGAAGAAGAAGCTAAGAATTCGCGTTCTATAAAACATCTATCTTCATCGAAATGGAATAAGAATTCATAGTTGTCTAGCAGAAATTAAAAAAGAAAGTAATTTCAGAGATCATTACATGCCACAAATGTAGAGAATTCCGTTCAAAAGAACTTGTGAAAATGTTTGTTTACCATGAAAGAAAAAGAATTAATATCAACACATACATATGTGTTTAATTCCACAAAATCTATCATCTTCGACAAGTTGGTCTCAAGATGGTACGATAGTTGCCGAATTAAGAAATGGCACAAGTGGATCATCTCTATCTACTCTCCTTGATAACAGAGGAATAAGCATTGCAAATGATGATAATCTCTACATCGCCGATTGGGGGAATAATCGAATTGTTATTATCGGACCTAATTCAACTACCGCTATAGATATTATACAGAATGGATCTGACTCAACTTCACTATTTGATTCTCCTAGTGACGTTTTTGTCACCGAAAAATATGTCTACGTCTTAGACACTAATAACTATCGTGTGGTAAGATTATTTAGAAATGGAACAAATCCGATTACCATCGCAGATACCAAAAATCAACCAGACTTATCTAATAATCAGTCAGTAATCGGCGGGGCCCTCTTTATATTTGTTGATAGTAATGAGAATTTGTATGTGAGTGACAGAAGTGAAATTCTTCGATGGGCACTGAATTCAAGCACCGGTGAATGTATTGTGTCTTGTTTTGGTAGATTTCGACCTGGAGTTAATGGATTTTTGCCGAATGCATTGGCATTCAACAGCATTGGATCCATTTTTGTTAGTGAAGGAAACAATAATTGAGTACAAAAATTTGAAATACTTGATAAATTTGGTGAGCCGAAAATATTTCCTTATTTATAGTTTACTGCTTTTGCGAAAGATATTCTAAAATAAGTGTCGATCTAAATAGATTAGAAATTTATGATACTCAATTTGTGATTATCTCTATCATTAGATCTTATGAGAATAATATTTGAACTAATCCATTCTTGTCATTCTCGAGGATTAAGCGACAGTTATTGCAAAATTCGGTCCGAAGATACATCCAACAAAACAATAATAATCTCGAGCTTAGTACAAAGAAAAAAAATTCTATCGACTTTCATATTGCAATTCAGTAAGGTGTGCCCTTGATGTTTTTTTCTGTTCGAATAACTATAGATTCAACTTCAACGGTAACCTCAACTTCAACAATGGTAACTACTACAATGACAGACACAACTACGATGACGACAACAATAACGTATCACATAATCTTATCCCAAGATTCATCCAAGTCCATTAGAAAGCACTCAACAACAATTGCCATATCAATTGTTATATTGGTAACTCTTTGTGAATTGTTTTTTTTACAGTTTCTAATTATTTATCCTTTAGTTTTCTAGATTTTGTTCATTCGCCACTGAAACTTGAGCGATTTTATCTTTTGTCTCACCAGTATGCAAAATGGGCAACAAAGAAGACTAATGACTTGTTTTGTCGATTTTAACAATCATTCTTTCACTCTGCTGCTCTCATGCTTAACTCGCTTTTTGCTTATGAATCAGTATTACGATATAATATTAAAAGTAAAACTTCAAAGCAATTCGAGTTTGTTTTGGAATTATCACCTTTAATTGTTTTCATGCTTCTTCTAAATGGACTACTATACGGCAGAGAATGAAACAAACATGTAGTGTATGTCGAGTTTTATAGGACATTTTATTTGCTTTCGCTCATAGAAAATTCAATGAAACAACAGAAAAGTGTTTCGACTTGTCCGTTCACTGGAAAAATCTTGCCCACTAAAGAAGTCTCCAGAAAACAAATTACGTATCCTCTAGAAGTGCTGGTTCTACTACTCTACGAACTCTTGAAAAAGTTTTGCTACATGTCTGTTCCATTTGAAGATATGATTTTTCTTTCTACAATGCAAGTTTATTCAAAATGACCTCTTCAATAAAGTTGTGCTCCCTTTTTTTTCTATAACTTCCATTTAGATAAAAGAGTGTAGTTGTTCTATTATTCACCCTAATATTTGCATTCATTCACATCATCATCTCTCCCGAAAGACTACGACGCAGAAATATTAAGGTAAATTCAGAAATTATGGAAAATTAGAATCCGATTGGCATCGATATAGGAAAGAAAATAAGACCTTTAAAGGATTAGTAACACACATGTTAGTTTCTCAGAAACTGTGCTAATATCTTTTAAACTGTTTTCAGCTATGTGCTATATAGACACATCATAAATGGAATTTCTGATTGAAAAAATTGTCAGGTCTTTTGGCTGATTATTCTGAGACATGACAATAAAAAGAAGCATGTATTTAACTCTACTCAATTACAATAGCGATAACCGCTATTCTTATTTCGAAATAGACATAATTCAAAAGTTCTTCATAAGATATAATCGCTCGTGGCTATAAAAAATTTTGGATGTCACTTAGCTGAACAATACTATTCTACTATATGTAATAAGTCTTGAAATAAAAATATGATTATAAGAGCAATTCAATCAAATGTTTCATCCTAATATTTTGAAATAAAGAACTAAAGTTCAAATAAAACATTCACATAATCAACAGTACCTTATACAGTACCATAAACTACACCTTCAAGTACTTTTACAACCAACTCTCTTCATTATTTCCTTAGCAGCAGCTTTCGCTTTTTAACTCATTCGTGCCGAGTGTTCCGTATACGGGATGGCGGGATTTTTCATTATATATGCCGATATTAATATGATTTCAAATACAATTTGACACAAGTATTTCAGGAGTTCTATCTATCATAAGGATAGAAGAGTCAATAATGACGATGGTTTTATGGCAAATATACATTTTTAAATGCAAAACTTTTAAACACTGCGTTCCGCCTGTCTATAAAGTTGAACACAGTAGTTTGCTAAATCTGTATGACTTGCACTTCTGCATTCTGTCTCTGGTTCTGCCATCCAACAATGTGGGTGTAATTGTTAATATGATTCAGTTATTCCTTTTCATACCCATACTGATACCCACACCCAATATTTTCTTCAAAAAATCCTCTTCGCAAAGCAATTTGTAATTTTCATGAAATTTCGAATGCATGCTAGACGAATGATATTTTTGAAAAATTTTTAATAACTTAGAAAATCCTATACCAAAATCAAGAAAATAATTAATAACTTTTGTAGTACTTTGTTTTCCTTGAATCAATTCTAACTTGAATTCAAAATTTGTAAATAAGTAGAAAATCGGTTTAAATAATCAGCACCAATATTTATATTCATAGTGTAATGAAATAGACTTTTCGTTCGTAATCATTTTTAGAATCTTGCAAAATTTTAACTCAAAAAAATTCATTTCTTATCTCTTTAGTCAAAGTATCTTAACGAATACAATTACTCCAATAGTTAAACTATTTTCTAAACTCAATATTATTTATAATAATTTTTTCACCTAATAAAATATCTTCATTTAATTTAAGTTGAAACTTTTCTTTTATGGATTATCTGTTGTTCATAAACGAAATTGATTTCTTCACATATTTTTATATCATTTTTTCTTATCATAAAAACTCAAGTCATATCTTCTTTTAAGTTATTGATTTTAATGTCATGTAAAGTTTTTAATATCGTTGTTTGAATTCTTCTTTACATGAATGATGCAATAATACCATTAAGATCAATTTTGCCTAGAACTCTATTTGATTATCATTTAATTTTTCATACAAAAATATGTTCTCCATTAAGTTGTGCTATTCTTCTAATTTTCTAATTAAGTCAGTTATAAGTGAATTGAAATAAAGTATTGTTTTAACTATGATCAAAAATAATTTTCGATGAAATGCAATCAGTTATTTTTATGTTCAGATCGTGTTTATTGGAATTTGTATAATGATGATCTTATTTAAATAAAGGATCAATTGTTGATATTAATTTTCGATGCAAAATAAGTTTAGTAACTCTTTCTTTTAGTAAAATTAAGATTTGAAAAATATTTTTCGAATAAATCAATAAAAATCACTTCACATTGATACTGATTTTATCTTTGACCTATACACTCAGCTATAAGTTTAAGAATACTTCCAAGACTATTGAATGTTTCATCATCAATCTTACTATTATATTTCTATTCATCTGATAATCGCACTTTTTCATAACCTTTTTTAAGTATTCCATTCTTAAATTCATTATAATAAATAATTAAACTGTAATTTCTAAAATTATATAATCATATTTATCAGATTTATTATCTTTTATTTAAGTGTCATGTATTGATCCGAATTGCTTGTCTTTTTGGATCTCTTATACTGATACTAAGGCCACTTGATCAGATTGAGTTAGTAACATCGAAATATCTCCTAGGGTTATCGTAGTAACTTCTACACACCCATATCCTCAAGAAACTCTGGGAAGTTGGATGTGGTTTCTACTTATTAGGTTCATTGATTACTACACTTTTGACAATGATTTTATTTATGTTGAAATTCTAGACTCTTATTGGTGCACAGATAGGATTAATTTTGAATCGATTATTTTTGCATGTTCAATGTATTTCAATCGATTTTCTTTTACGAATCTCACTTTGTATGGATCAATGGTTAGATGCCTTTGTGATTGTTGAAAGAGCCATCGCCACGATTCGAAGTGTCAATTTTAATAAGAAAAACAAGTCAATATTTAGCTAGTGATAATTCTTATATCAATTGCTACAACTATGCATAATCCCATTTATCGACAACTAATGTAGGATGATGATGGTGATGAAAAGAGAATTTGGTGTATTGTTACTTATCAACATAGTGTTTAAGTCTACAATCAAACAATTCAAGCTCTGCATTTTTTCATTCCTTTTGTCATTAATCTTATTTCGACTATTGTCATCATTATCACAACTACTCGACAACGAGTATCTATTCGAATACAACAATCTTATAAAAACATTTAGTTGTTCAATTTAAAAAATATCAACATCTTCTTATATCTCCGTTTGTTTTTGTCATTTTGGCATTTCCACGTTTGGTCATTTTTTTCGTATCAAGTTGCATGAAATCAGCTCAAGAGTCATGGTTGTATCTAGTTGGGTATTTTATTTCATTCATTCCACCAATACTTACTTTTATTGTATTTGTCGTACCAGCACGAATTTCCAATTTTGAGTATCGATTTTTATGTGGAGCAGACATGATCAAAATTTGTAATTCTTTTTAATGAAATTATAAACGTGCTTTTTTAATATAATAACGAAAAACTCTTGTACACTTTAGATATTGTAGGAAAATTATTGTTTTTCGAATTATTTACTAGATTTGATTTTGGTTCAAATACAATGGAATGTTCGTCATTGTCTTTTAGATTGTTCATCTGATTGACAGACGAAATTGAAAATTTGAATATTGATATTGTTATGTGTATGTCATCGTATGAGTCATTATTGTCTATTTATCGTCAACAAAAAAAAGAGAAAAAGCTCGAAGTAAAATACTGATTATAGAAGAAGCCACACAATATTTAAAATTTTCTCATCATTATACTTGAAAAATTATTAAAAATTCTAAATATGGAGTTGCAAACAAATAATAATTGGAACTAGACTGAAGGTGTTTATGAAATTCTTCAGAAGAAAAAGGATCATTCTCTTGGATTAATTATATTCCATCGTAAACGGTTGTGAAAGAGTCAATTATGATGAAAAACTAGTAAGTGTTTATAGACCCTTTGAAATGCATAATAGTCATGCTTAAATTTCATGCGAACGGCTGCTATTACGGCAGCTATGACAATAGGATGAGGTGTAGGTGTGGGGTAGTGTGTGTGTGAGTTTCGATTCTTTTCACACCCACACCCCACACCCAAGATATACTTTCGTCAATCGTTATAAGAAAAATATTTTTTTTTGACTTTTGACCTCTAACCATGACACAAATGCACGGACACACACAAACTCATATTATCTCATACGAACCTCCCGACAACCAAGGGAACAACAATTTTAAAATGTTTGTTTTCCTATTATCTTGCTTCTGCCCATCCAGGTATATTTTTCTTTTGATCATCATCTTACTCACCTGACCTGCCTTATAGTTTATCTTTCAGTGTGCATGTAAAATTATCAGAAGATTGCGCGACGTATAGCATTTTTTTCAACTAAAAGAAAAAAAAACTGCAACGAAGTGTGATTTCGACAGTGACTAGCTGTTTCAGTAAGTATGTTTTGTAAAAGAAAATAATATTGTCAGTGTTTCATGTAAGCTTGTCATTTCTATCAACAGAATTAAAACTACTTGTTGCTCTTAATTTATTTTCCTTGACATAGCTTATTCAATGATAGAAGTTACATTGTTAGAGTAGTGCAGCACACATTCCCGTTCTTTGTTCTCATTCTATTATCAGCGTACATGACTGTCTACTTGTAAATAAATGACAAGCAGGCAAAAATCTATTCTTTCAACATTTGATAAAAATAACGTGAAGTTTTAAATTTAAAAAGTAGCCAAGATGCTAATAATTGTACTTACAACTTCTATTCACGATTGAGAATCTCAAAAATATGTTACTTAACATCGTAAAGTCAACTTTTTATAGGGTTAAACCATTAATGCTGACAACTATGGAAAATTGTTTGACAGAAAATACGTATTTTACTGCACTTCATTCTAAGCTTATTCATCATATCTTTGACTACTGCGATACTAAGACACTGATCCTTTCGATTCGTCGCGTTTCTAAACTATTTTATCTTGCAATCAATACATATGATCGATTTGAATGGTCTCTGGGTTTTTTGCAGCGAAATACTATTAAGCAGATTGCTAGTATAATTCGTCCTGAAAGAATCGTTTCATTGACAATTTATCAAGATTGTAAACAATACGATAGTATTGGCTTGTTCATATCATTGTTCGATATTCGATCATTTATACAATTGCGTTCATTAAATCTCGTTCAAGTTCGCGATTTTGACTTGGAACACTTCTTGCAAAATTTGAAAAACAGTTCTTTAACTGAACTTTCGATCAAATCGCGAGAAAATGATCACAAGAGAACATGGACTCTCATTTCATCGATTCTTCAACGATGTAATATTCGCAAGTTATATTTCAAAAATTTGAAGTATAATATAAACGATATTTGTTGGCCAGTTCAGTACAAATTGGAGCATCTGATCATTGCTGATTGTATGTACAGTCATTATCTTCACATTCTTCAACATTTACCTACTTTAAAAACACTTGTCATCCGAAAATTCACTATGAACGAAAATGATAGTACAACATCAACACCTCCTAAGGGCACTTTCACTAGTTCATTAAGTTCTTTAACGATTATAGCTCATTCAATTGATACAGAAGTATTCGAAATCTTACTCTCTCCAATACCTTCACTTCAACATCTCAAACTCATCTCTTATAGAGATGAAGTTGACTTGTTTTATGATGGTTCCTACTGGAAATGCTTGATACAAATGAAACTACCGAATCTAATTAAATTCGAATTCTTCTTCTTGATGAAGTGTGAGAAAATGAACCAGTTTATTAGTATTCAGTCATTCATTAATTCATTTCAAACACCTTATTGGATTCATGAAAAATATTGGTTTACAGCTTGTTCGTATTTGCTCGAAAAGAATACACTCTGGCTACATACAATACCCATCAGTGCCAAAAACCTTGAAAATTCAATGAGATGTGAAGTGTCGTCTATAGACAATACTTGTCGTTTAACTCGACGACCAATAGATCAAGCTATTCACAATGGTTTGGACGATGTATGTACAAAATGGATTGCTCTGAGTTTACCATGATTCTTCAACATTTTCTATTTTCTTTCCTATATATTACTGATGATAGCGTTTGTTTTTGTCTTGATTTTTTACAGACATTGACAACATTAATACTTTCTAATGATGGATTGGACGATGCAGAGCAAGATAAATACTCAGATTCTGTTAGCAATGATTCTGAAACTGAGTCAGAAATGATACCACCTTGCTCTACTGATCTGTCAACATCTGAATATTGGCGACGTAACTCCATGAGACCTAGACGAGTCAATCATAAAATGGAAACTCAAATATTCCAACATCTTGCCGAAGCTCTTCGGAGTAATATGGTAAAAGTGATCTTCTATTTATTTCTTAATTAGCCACAAATGTTTTATTGTTCTTAGACCATTTCAAGTCTTCATGTTAGTCTTATTGAAATTAAATTAGAAGGAATCAAGTATTTGGCTAATGCACTTCAAAATAATACAGTAAAAGCGATTTTCTATTGTTCTGATGGATTAAGTTTTTCAACATACTTGTATAGACAATGACCACATTAATGCTTATTGAAAACAATATTCAAAATGAAGGAGTACAACATCTTGCCTATGCACTCGAAAGAAATTATGTAAATCTCATGATACATTGAAATCTGTCATTGTAATCTATACTCCCATGACTAGACACTGACTAAACTAACTCTTCAAAATAATGACGTCGGTGACGAAGGCATAGAATATCTTTCCATTGCTCTCGAGAAAAATACAGTAAGAATCATTCTTTGTTCACTGTTGCTAGTGTCAAATACCTATATTTTTTGTTATAGACACTGACTGCACTTGATCTTGGAAATAACAACATTACAAATCAAGGAGCATCGCATTTAGCAAAAGCTCTTAGAAAAAACAGAGTAAAAATCATCGCATACGAATATGTTTAACATTTTATTTTTAAATTCTTGTGTAGACACTTACTTCGCTGGATCTTCGAGTTGGTTTAATCGATGCTGATGGAGCCAAATCTCTTTCTATGGCTATCAAAGAAAACAAAGTAAATATTATTTCTTATGAAAAAAGTTACTTTATATTCGTTCGTTTCATACAGGCATTGAGAGAACTTTATCTATTAAGCAATCTTATCCAAGACTCAGGAACACTGTTCCTTGCCAAAGCTCTTGAACAGAATACAGTAAACATCATATTTTACGTAACTCTATTTTTCACGATTGTTTCTGTGTTTTCAATCATAGATACTTAGCATTCTCGATCTTGGAAATAACAATATAACAGATCAGGGTGCACTTTATTTGGCAAAGGCCTTGAAGAAGAACAAAGTATAGATGATTCAGTACTCTGTTTTCTCAATAGCCTCTAAACTTTTCACATGTAGACACTTCAAGAATTATGGATTCGCTACAATGATATTTCCTACGCAGTCAGTCAACAAATATCCCAACAGGACAATCGATATCATGCATAATAATTCAATTAACTTTTAATGTTCACATCAGAAATAAACTACAAACCTGAATATGATTATTGAAAGTTTTGCAGATACACTGCTTAAAAAGACTCGACTACAATTTGCTGCAGGCATAGTTGTATACACGCAAGAAAATCGTGTCCTCTCATACTCTTGAGATTTTACAATGAAAGTGTAATATTAACTAAGAATAAAAAAATAAACTGGTACTTGTTCTGTAAGATTATGGAATTCTCATAAATATTTTATTCCTTCTGATTCGAATTATTTCACAATGAAAAGATACTGACATTGTTTCCATAAATTGATATATTTTATGCTCGCTTTTCAGAGATTACATCAAAGGAGAATTCATTTTTGAACACCAATCACGTAGAATAGATTCAATGGTATTTTTATTGCAGAGTTATTAGCGGCCGACCTGTTACTATCAAATACCATACAGGGTGGAATCGACATATGAGTCCTTCCACGTAAGCCACAATCGATTTATAGAGAGGCTGCTCAATCGAGGTTGTCAGATCTGGCTCATTTTTTGATATATCATAGAGGCAAGAATTCTAAGAATTTCTGTGAAAGGTTTTTGAAAAAATATTGAGCCGTTCGTATTTTATGAAGAATTTATGAAAGACCTTAAAAATTGCCATTGTCATCAAGGGGGTCTAAATGCGACCATATCTCAATAATGGCTCTACGGATTGAACTCAAACTTTGTGTACAGACAGACACAATTCAGTGAGTCCTACTTGTGATAAATTTTTTGTCCCGAAATATGGGACTATTCGATTTTTATAAGCGATCAGAAATACAGAAAAAGGAGCTTTTTTGGTCAGTTTAGTCTCTCATAACTTTTGATAGAGATGCGGTAGAGGTCTAGAATTTTTACTATAGATAGAAATCTCAAATATCTATATGTGCTAAAACGGTGTGGGTGTGTGTTACGAGAAGATATTCACACTCACACCCACACCCACACCCACACACCCACACCCACACCCACACACCCACACCCGCACTCCACCCCACCCACACCCATACACACCCACACCCTACGCCCACACCCGCCCACACCCCTCTAGTGCGTATTTTTGCTGTGTATACTCAATACATTTATTGTTACTTGTTATTCTTATTATTATTAAATAAACCATTACGTTTCGCAGCTGTCCGAACGTTTTACAGCATTTCTCCTCTCAAGACTTATATTCATCGATTAGAAGTATTTTCTGTTACAATGGTGGATTTGGCTTCTTATCACGCACCATCGCTAGGTAAGCCTGTATTGTAATGTTATAGAACAACCCTAATAGATTTCTGTTCGATCCAAATAATGGTATACCAATGAAAAAAGCAAATACATAATAATTTCCATAACTGAAAAATATATGCTGATATAATGTCAAACCAATACCAATAATTTTTGACCAAGTTTCAGGTGTAAATATATATATAGTAATGCAGATCAATGTTGGTATACAATTTCGTTTACAATGTTTAAAATATAATTCCAATGTTAAATCACCAATGATCGCCTTTGTCACCGATAGAGGAAAATTATTCCATGAACTAAAGTCAAAAGAGACAATAAACATGTATAGTAAAAGAGACAACATTCCAGCACCTATTACATATAGTAAGACCGTATGTTTAATTAAATAATGAAACATCACAGAGCGAATATAATCTTCATAATAAGAAAAAACAACGAAAATTCCACAAGAAATTATACAAAGAAACACAAGAACACAAATTAATGCAATGCCTATTAACCAATTTTGTTTCCTCTTTCGAATTTTGATTATATTTTCATGATAAATTTCATTCGATTCAATCTTATAAGCTTTTTTATAATATTTTTCAGCTAGACAGTAATTACCATTTAATTCATGTGCATGTCCAAGTAAATAATATGTATGTGACAGAAGTGAGTTTATCGATGTACTATACATCATTTGGTTGTCAAGTGATTTTTGATAATAATGAATTGCTACAGAATATTTTTCTTGCTTAATATGTACATTAGCTATCAAATGATACAATTCACATTCTAACTGGTGTTTATTGGGTATATGTGGTGATTGTTTCATGAAGATCAGACATGCTTCATAGTAATTCAAAGCAGATTTGTAATTGGTCATAGATAGATGAACTTGGGCAATATTTTTATAAATAGTTATAATCGATGATAGATTAATATTATTATCTAAATTTTGACAAGAAATTTTCAACGCTAATTCATAATTTTCTAATGCAGTCGCATACTGACATTGTCTTAGACAAGCACAACCAATACCTTGATATGCGGTGACTAGTTGCATTACATCCTTTGATTCTGTGTCAACAAACATTCGATAATACCGTTCTGCTTTCTGATCTTCATTCATTTCTAATAACAAGTCGCCTAACATCAACAATGCTGGAGTAGATTGAATATTAATATGAAATTGATCGATTTTATTTTTCATTTCAACTGTCATACCACTTGTGTCAGCAACGGCTACCATCTCTATAATCCAAATATTATCGGTAGACGATTTTTGAACAGAACAAATTCGAAATGTAAAACCGATAGATAGTAAAATTTCATCTTCACTCGAAAATGTAGTGAAATCTTTTATCATTGCAAATGGTACCATATTTTCATGTGTATCAATTTTGATACAAAACAGAACTCGTTCTTTATCACTATTTTCATCACCAGCAAACATCAAAGCAACATCTTGCGATTGTGTTGTTGACATAAATGTATTTGTACAATAGTATTCATCAACGTGATACTTTTGTAATTCATTTATGTTCATTAACTGACCTCGATAGACTATCACTGGTGTGACAACAGGTGATGTCAAATGCAATTGTTTTAGTTGTTGAAGAAGATCAATCATATAATATCTTAGTGAATATAGTAAATCAATATCTTCTGTTCGACACATATAATTGACAATGCGATATAAGAAACAATCACTTGTATACCAATGAATAGCTTGATCAGGTGTATATTCACGTTCAAATTTATCAATGTTTTTCAGTTGAACTTCATTCTTGGTTTGTTGGCCATCGTAACGTGAACGACATTCTTCCAACATCTCTATTTTTGATTCATGTGTTTGTTTCATTTGACTTAAAACATGTGTTAACATTTGAAATTGAATTCTGTTTGTATTTCTTAGTGATATTTGTGAGTCATTTTCATTATTCCAATACGCATTATATGTTGTTTCAGTAATATTTTCTTTTAATTTTGAATATAAAATATGTTTATCAAGAAAATAATGTATTACTCGAGTATCACTCGATGATGACCATTCTGGTCTATCTCGAGGTATTTTTCCAAAATCTTGGCGAAAAAAAAAATGTTTTATTCGTTCAATATCGTTCAATGTTGGCGAATATGACATATCCAGATGTAATATATGAATATGTTTCAGTTGTGATCTCAAATATATATGAGGATGTTCAATTAGTTGTAAGAACAGTCGATTAGTCAGACAAGTTTCAGTTAATATTAGTAATGTAATATTTTTTGCATGCGTTGATTTCAAATATGTATAATATTTATTATATTCATCAAAAAACCTCCAATTTTTGAAACGTGAGCGGATATTGTTATCATCAACTTCACTTAATAACTGAATTAGTTGCAAACCTTTTTGTCGGTCTTTACCTATATATGATTCATAGCATATAATAACACTATCATCATCATTTTTGATTTGTGATAAAATAAAATTATTGATTTCCAAACGAATAAAATTATTGAAAAAAGAGGTTGGTAGACCCAATATGGTGTCGAGTAAAAACTCAAATACTAAACAAGGAGGAATTCGTCGATAAGTATAATATACTTCTTGATAATTTAATAGATTTGTTCTTCTACTGTTGGCATACGATTTGAAATAGTATAAGGATGCAACTGAAATTCCTTTTTCATGTAAAAATTCATCAGACCAAAACCGAAGATCATTCTCATCTTCTATATCATATAAGATTATATACAACTTTTCATATCGAATTGAACATTTATATTTTTTATAATCATTAATTTTATCAAATAGAATTTTATCTTGGATATTATCAAAGAATATTTCTGTTTCACGAATATTTTTCGTATATATGACAATAATGAAATGATCAAAATAACGTTCATTGTCCATATAATTCGGTGACATTGCTGCATTGAAAGATAATTCTGATCGATCAATTTCAATGACGCCATTCATTTTTCGTTAACAGAATTTTAGCAGACAATGTTGAGGTCGTTTAATACAATGTAATTTGTTCAAAAGTCGAACAATATTTATTAAAATAAAAATATTTGTGCTATAGTGTATACTAAATGAAAAGAAACAAAAATACATTAGATGTCTTCTCAGACTTGCCAATTATTTTCAGAGGTAGAAAGAGAGAAAATTTGTCAGGAAGTCAAAAAGTGTTCTTGGGTGGAGAAGGCACTCAAGTCCCAGCCCAAGGTCAGATTCGGGCTTGAAATTTTCTTCAAAGATGTTTTTCTCTTTTTTAAATAAAGTATGCGATACTTGAATTGATCATTTTTCAAGTACTCTTTTAGAAGAAACAGCCAACAAGAATTCATCAAGCATTTTTTTACTTTTTCGGTCAAAAAATGCTCAGCTTTAACTAATTGTCAGGTGTCTGGTTGGATTCAGGTTCGAAAAGTCCAATCCGCGCAGTATTTTCGAAGATACCCAGCACTTTCCCTAATCGAGAATGCTATGCTTTCCCACAAATACTTTTACCATTGTTGATTATCTCGAAAATCAAAATGCCTCTGTTCATAGTTTCTAAGACCGACATATAACTCGAGAAATCTATCGTTTAGCTCAATCAGGACGTGAGATCGCCACTCAAAATCTGATTTGCCGCTAATATTTGAGTAGAAGACGAACACCGTTTGTTTGATATATACAAATTATTTCGACTTAATTTTAAAAACGTGATCGATGGAACGAGAAACATCATCCTTTTTGAGAAGGGAATATGAAACAGGTTAGGTGTGTGCCAAAAGCTGTTTAATAATCGATCTATCTCTTACTTTGGCAGAGCTCACGCAATTCTTATCATGACGAATGAATTGCATTATATTGTATTATTTTATCGTTGAGTCACATTATATAGGATGCTTTCATCTTATCGGTTTTCTCCAACAAAGTATCCCGAAGCGTGTTCGAGAATGAAATAGTTTTGACAAAAGAGAACGAGAGAGATGCATTATTTGCCTTTTCACTGTTTTAGTGCCTGACTTTTATGTTGCTGATAAGGTATCTTATACAACAAATTCTTTTTCTCCCCATTGCAATGTATCGCTGATATTCTTGAATTTTTCTCTGACAGAACAAAATGCATTTTTATTTGACGCAAGCAAACATGTTGTGATGCACTTTTTGCTGCCAACGACAAAGTCATGGTCATGTGAAGTGATCCAAACATGCTAGCCAAAAAAATGTGGCTCACTTCACATAGAGAAAATATTGCAATAAAATACGACTATAGGGCGACAAGATCAACTCAAACTCATTGGAACGAACCGAACTATTTGTAGGGGACTCCTAGGTCTTCAAGGGCTTCCCAATAGCGGTACCATAGATCCCTAAGGGTTCCTTACAGGGGTACCCATAGGTCCTCAAGGGCTCCCCTATAGGGTACCACGGGCCCTAAAGTCCTATTATAGAGGGCTACCCCGAGGTCCTCAACTGCTATTATAGAGGGGTACTTCAAGGTCTTCAAGCCCTATTGTAGATGGGTACTTCGAGGTCCTTACATCCAATTATAGAGAGATATCTCGAAGTCCTCATGTGCTATTGTAGCGGGATATCTCGAGGTCCTAAACTGCTATTATCGATGGGTACTTCGAGGTCTTCAAGTCCTATTATAGAGGAGTATCTCGAGGTCCTCAACTACTATTATAGATGGGCACCTCGAGGTCCTCAATCCTATTATGCAGGGGTACTTCGAGGTCATCAAGTTCTATTATAGAGGGATACTCAGAGGTCGTGAGCCTGTATTTTGTAGAGGTTTCGATAGGACCTAGCACTCAATAATACAGTGGTACCCATAGGTCCGAAAGTGGAGTTCTATAGGGTAGCCTTGGTTTTTCAACTTCCATCATAACAAGATAGCCTTAGATCGTCAACCACTGTTACGAAAACACCATTATGTCATCAACAATGAGCACAAAGTGTACTCTGGCGTTCTTGGATCCTGCCACGTCGATGATTGCAGAAGAGAATCAAAAAACAAACAAGCATAAATCTGCTTCATCAATAAGCCACCAATCCCATCCAGATATTCTATCGGTGATCAAGAGCACAAAGGCTCATACATATACTGGCACCCGCTAGAGCATCGACGATAACTCCAGGGTTGGCTCGAGATGACTACTTGTTGTGGGAGCAATAAGAAAGAAAAACCTTCCTCAAAGCTGATTGGTTGATTTTTGGACCAGTCAGATTGCGAGATTCTATTTCATCGGAAGAGAAACGACCGAGACCTACACATACACCCATCAATAGACAGAGCATCCTCGACAAGGGGGAAACAGCAGACCCGAGTCCCTTGGAGTCAAGTGAAGTCAAGTGGAGTCAAGTGGAGTCAAGCGGAGTCAAGTGAAGTCAAGCGGAGTCAAGCGGAGTCAAATGGAGTCAAGGGGAGTCAAGTGGAGTCAGAGTGGAGTCAAGTAGAGTCAGAGTGGAGTCATGTGGAGTCACAGAGAATCTCGTAAAATTCTTGTCTACCTTCATAATAGGTACGCACCAGTACCAGATAAATAGGTACCAGTCTGACTGGGTATATATTTAATTAATCTATGTTCATTAAGTCATCGGTTGTTTAGGGATACGCATAGGTCCTTAAGTCCTATATAATCGGGATACCCATAGTCCTCAAGTCCTATATTTCGGGGATACCTTTAGGTCCTCAAATCCTATATTATGA
>CAJNOL010001565.1:0-10364 GCA_905250125.1 Rotaria sordida | reverse complement strand
AAACCCTTGTCATGAAAGAGTAGAACAATAAACCCTTATCCGTAGAATAATAAACCCTTGTCATGAAAGAGTAGAACAATAAACCCTTATCCGTAGAATCATAAACCATTTTCATGAAAGGGTAGCGCAATAAACCCTTAGCCGTAGAATAATTAACCCTTTTTATAAAAAGTAGAACAATAAACCCTTGGCCGTAGAATAATAAACCCTTTTCATGAAAGGGTAGAACAATAAACCCTTTTTCGTTAGTCATAAACCCTTTTTATTTTTAAATACCCTTTTTTTCGGAAACCCTTTCGCACAAAAACCCTTTAAGGGTTTAACACACCAGCATAAACCCTTTAAGGGTTTAGGAAAATTTTCCTAAAGTACTAGGGTTTAGTATTCTACGATTTTTTTTTACAGTGTGGTGTGGGTGTGGGTGTGGGGGTGGGGGTGGGAGGTGGGTGTGAGCGTGGAGGTGGGTAGGTGATGAAGAGAAGACACAAACCCATACTCACACCCACATCCGTACCCACACCTACACCCACACCTACACCCACCCCCACACCCTCACCCACACCTACACCTACACCCACACACCCACACCCACACCCTCTTGAATACCGGCAAATTCTTTCGTTCTGTGCGATAGATTAGAAAAATCGGAAAATCACTCTCTCTAGCGTATTTAACTGGTGAAACATTTGACAGAACGCAAAAGAATATTCTCTTTCCTCTATCTTGTCTTCAATCTGAAGACAGCGGTAGCCAAGAGGTTAACGTCAATTTATGTCAATATTGATAGTTGCAACATGAAATACACTCAACTTTTTTTATTATTTGCTCGTCGAGAGTGTTGAAAGTGAGGGTAAGAGAGGCACTGTCTCGATAGAAAAAGGCAGTGAATCGACGTTTTTTTTGCTTCCTTCCAATCTGAAACGAAGTCTATGTAGATTCAAAACAAGGCCATAACTGTATGAAGTGATGAAAAGAGTTGCTTTTATTATTGAAAAGAGAAAATTCTTTTTTCTCTCTGCGTTTTTATATTTTTGTTTCATAGCACATCAAGTAACTTTTTCCCACTAAGGGTAAGTACAAATAAAATAAAAAAATTTTCAGTGAGGAGTAGAGTAGACGAATTTTTCCCAGTAGAAGCGATTAAAGGCGAGTGTTACCATTCACAATCATGCTCTCATTGTCATTGCTTTAAATCTCAATCCAAAAAGGTTATAGGTAGAGAGCAGTGATGGGACCGATTCGGTTCGGTTTGGTTCCACAAAAAACGAACCGAATTCCATCACTGGTAGAGAGCCAAACAATATCTTTTTTCTTTCATATCTTGAATAAAAGATGTTTTTTCTAATGTAAACTTCGAAATAAGTTAGATCTTTAATCACAAGTTGTCATCTCCAAAGCCAGTTACTTGTTTAAAATTATTTCTTTCAAGACTGACTGTGGATCTTCTTTCAGAAGAGGGTCAGCGAATCCCTGTAGGATGAGTGCTACTTGTTTTTAACATAGAAAAATAAAGAAAATCAGTCCTAAAATTAAAAATATGCTGTTGATAGGTCACGGAGCATGTCTGTAGCTCTGAGATGCTCTGTTTGTGAATGATATAAACCCTACTAATCGTCTAAAAAGCATCTAAAAAGAAGATTTTTGATCAATTCTGTTTTTCTTCATTTTTGGCCTTAAAATAGAGATAATTTTTGATGTAGTTTCGTTCTAAGATTAGAACTGATGCACTTGAGTCACAGAACGATTTTAGTACTATTCGCATTCTCAAAGTATCTCCATTGGAACTATGAAAAAAAGATGAAATTCCGTAACGCTGATTTTGCCGATTACTACATCTTTTTTTCCATTTAGATTGCACATCAATTTGATCACTAGACGAACTCTATATTTTGCATCAACTTTTATATACAACAATTTTGATCATAGGAAGCTAATTCAAGATTCAGAAAGTATTCGTTGTAAAACGAGGGAATTAGTTTTTGAAAGTGAAAATAGGATTTAAAATGACATCCAGAACCCTTAGATGGATAGAACGATTAGTTTTTCCATAAGACGTCCTAATGTATAAACGTTATCGAGCGGCTGAATTATTTTCTGTACATAAATGTGAATAGTTTTTCTAGTTTCCTGCAAAACCATTTTTTGGACACAACCATTCAGATAGAGTTTCGTACAGCATCAAACAGCAGAACCCACAAAAAAGGTTCTGTTAAACTCCTTTTTTTTCAGAGTATTCTTTCATATTCGTCTCTTGACTTTCTAATCTTATGATGACGTCGTCAGACTTATATTTAAATTTTTTGTTTCTCATCGAAGTAAGATGTTATTTGATCCAGAATGTGAGAATATTGATGTGTGTGAGTGTGATGAGTCAATGAAAGAAAAAACATAGCATGATATTATTTCATCTCCTAATTAAATTTTCAACTAATACCAATTAAAATTAACAGCAAAAATATCGATGAAGCTTATAAACAAGACTTTTTTTCTTCTTGTTTTTTGTGTCATTGTGATTTCAATCATTTCAATTTTTTTGGCTTTTCGCTGCAGAAATAACATCGATGATTTGACGTCGATAAAAGCCAATCGAAATGCAATCTCTAAAAAAACCGAAATTTAGTCTGCGCACACTCAACAAATTCTTTTTTCTGTTCTTTCAGCGCAACGCGATTCACTAATAAAAAGAACACGTCATTTTTTATCTTGAATCAAGAACAAAATACCGCATCATACAAGTAGTAAATATTTGTTAACGAATCACACTATCAAATTGAAGTGATCTTAGAATTAATAGACTTTTTATTCATAAGCGTATTTTTTTATATTTAGAAGATATTTATATGCACTCAAGATGAATTATTTTGCCATTTTTCTTCTGCTTGTAATTCCTTTTATTACTGTTGTTGTTTTACAACAGTCATCAAATGCAGTAAGAAATAATGAAAAGAAGTTGCAGTCTAGTGAATCAATATCAATCTTAGATAAAATTTCCTCAAACATTGATAAAATCAACGAGACTACCAGTACTGAGAAAAAATAGATTATATTGTTTTTTGTTTTCACTTTGTTGATTTATTTTAGTTGATCAATTACGTTGTCCAAAAGGATGGACGCAACTTAACTACTCGTGCTACATGCTATCCGAATATATATCAACTGTTGCACAAGCCAATTACACCTGCGATCTTCTTCATTTGAATACTTCACGATTGATGTACATTAAACAATCAATGGAGTTGCTTTATGCTGCACATGTTGTGATCAAGAATAATCTGGATAGTTTACTAATTGAAGTCGCTCCTGATTTGATGAAAGGTAAAGATAAAATATCATGTCAAGGATAAATAGATTTAATTAGGTGCAAAAATCATCAATATGTTATCGTCAAATAATAATGGTAATCAATGGAACAAATTTGGGAAAAAGATTCTTGAAAATAATATCAAGAATTACAAAGAAAAGACCCGATCATCTGAACGATTATTACGTGTACATAGATCCAATGATGAACAATTTCAAAACATTAGTTCTCTTCGTAAACCCTGTGATAAATTTCAATGGAATGTCGTTGATGAGAATTCGACTGTTTTAATATTGACTGTGAAGTTGAATTTCAACAGATCTATTTGTTCATTGAGTAATATCAACGTGAAAGTAGCATATGCACATTTGTGTCAATATTGTAAGTTCAATTGAGATAATCTTTTCATTTCTAATTGTCTCTCTAAATTAGTACTTGATCGTTGTGTGAATAATATCAAATGTGGTAAACATGGACGTTGTATTAATAGTCAAACAGATTTTAAATGTTTATGTTCATTTCCATACAATGGAACTTATTGTGATTCAGTTTCACTCAAAAACATTCAACTCTTGATTGCTATTCCAATTGTTATTCTTGCGCCTATACTACTTAGTGAACCCATTCGAAATTTACTCTGGAAAGTTATTAAGCGATTGACACCATCGAACACTAATGGAAAAAATGAGAAAATTAATCAGCAATTTGAAGGTGTGACCAATGGTATTCGACAAGCAACATTCTTCGAATTAGAACCAGATGAAAAGCGTACTCGTTCAATTTTCGTTTCTATAGTGTCACTGGTTTTCTTTTTGATACTTATCGGTAATCCAGTCGTTCGTTATCTCCTAATATCTTCGACAAATCATACAAATGTATCAACACTCGATTCTGTCACCAATGATAATATTTATATGAACAATCAATATGAACGAAATACTATTTTTCGATTAGATAATATAATTTTCTTTATTTTTTCCATTGGAATAAGTGTTATTCTGATCATTTTCAACAAAAAACCTCAAAGTGATGACAAACATCATTCGAGTATTTCATTTGTTTTTCATGCATTTGTATTTCGCACTAAAAGAATTTTCCTTTGAGGAATCATCGAACCGATCAAACCATTTTATATAACTGATCGGTACAAAACAGTGGTCATTGTTTCAATTCAAATGTTTGAAATCTTAGAAGTTCTTGATGAGACACGAATCGCTGTTCAAAATGCATTAGAATCCGGTGTATTTGTCAAAATCTTTATACGCATGGTATTTATTCTTATTAACACGTAAGATTTCCTTTTGATAATCAATTGAATGATTGATTTTGTTTTTGAAATCATTTCAGATTTCGATACTGTCCCATTCTTGCTTCGTTACGATTTCAAGACTTACGTATGCGTATTCTCGCATCGGTTTATTTTATTCTAAATCTTGTTCATATGATGTTTCGGGAAAATTTACATTTATATTGGTTAACATTTACAAACAAAATTTCATTATTCAATCAAACAGAAATTTATAAAAATATGCACTTATGGTCCTTCGTATATTGTATAGCGAAAAATACATTATATTATTGTTTAATTGGATATATTTGTGGAGAATTGACTGTACGAGTGTTCTACGATTCCATTTATATTGCTCGAGAAAGAAATAGAAGTATTTGGGATGTACCATTAAGAAAAATCGATCAATATTCTTTTCGAGAGGACAAAGAACAGAAGACTTTCGTACGAAAATCGAAGAAACGAATTACTTCTGGGGGAAATAATATTGCTCAAAGTGAGAATCTCAATGAAGAAGGATGTTGCTCGAGAATTCGAAAATCTATTACTGGAATATACACATGGGAAGAAGATTTTCGATTTACTAGCATTGTTGTTTGTACATATACAATTGCATATGTCTTTCTCATTCATCTTACATTTAATCTGATATTTTTTTATACAACAGATAGAACAATCTATATGATCTATCTCATACAATTAGTAGAACGTATATTAAATATCAGTATGTTCATTGAAATTAGATAATTAATTGAATTGTTAATCGATTTTTGTTTTCATAGAAATTGAAGAACAATCATTTCAAACAGAAGTAATAATCAGTGCGATGATAACGACGGTTATTTATGGACTTCAATTATTGCACAGCATCCAAAATTATAAAGATCGTGTCAGAACTTTGTATGGTACAGATTTTGATAATTCCGAGATAGTTTTTCTTTGTGAAAAGCGTGAAATTATTCCCAGAAGTGTTCAATATCCAGCTTTTATTTTAAGATATTTACTTGGCGGTTATATTATTTGTTTTCATTCGTTTTTATTCACTATAGTTGGAGGAAAAGCGATAGTCACACATATATCTTCATTCAAATGGATACTTATTTCTATTGCTTCAATTATTTGTGTATATGGTTTACACAAGATAATCAATTTTCTAATTAATAGACTTTTTAACAGTTATCGATTACAAGTTCAAACTAATGTTGTTTCTTCTTCACAAGATCAGGGCAACGTTGATTCTACTTCACAAATTGAAATCGGCCCTAGTTTTTCTCCACCAAATCAGATTACTGCCGATTCTGATTTCCCACGTCAGACTACTACTGGTCCTGCTTTACAAGATGAGACCAGTGTTGTTTCTCCTTTACAACGTCAAAGTAGCATCATACTCAACAGACCTTATTCCATTTTGTTATATTTAAATTTGATTTTCAGTGAGTTTATTTTTCTGTTTTTATTTCATAAAGATTTACAATATTATTTACTTGAATAGCTTCTTTTATTGGTATTATCTCATCTGTATTTCGTTTATTGACAAGTTTTTATGCAAATATTTTATTTTTACCTCGAATTGATTACAGTTGTTTTCCTCCACCATTACAAACATTCGGTAAGAAAATCTCTCGAAATGATTTTCATAAACAAAACTCGAATTTAGATTCAGCACATAAAGCATTTGAATGTTTTATCCGCTGGGAACTTCTTTACACATATCCTTTGATACTCGGTAAATTAAATTTCATCTTATAAACGTAATTTTTAAAATAATTTTCTTTCTCAGAATTTTCCCATTCTGCTCAACCGGTAAACACCACTCAAGGTATGTATCAAGAAAAGATACAACACTAAGTCTATGTAAATATATGTTTGATTAATAGATGGACCAGTAACTCGTGAAACCACCACTACGGAATCACCGAGCGATGAAAATCACATCAATGCACCACAAAGTTATGAGAGGAGAGCATCTGCGACTGAGTCGTCACTTGATGAACCACAGCAAGCCAATGATTTGCCCGAGTCTAGTACCTAATTAAGAAACAGCTGTGAAACATTCTCACTCTCAATAGCATCAGTTTCATATTAAAAATTATTTTTCTTTAAAGACAAAAAAAGAACAAAATTGATCATATTATTTTTTTTAAATAAAATTCTATCTAATTGTCATTATACTGACAAATGTTATTAATCATTAGTTTTCCATAATTAATAATGTTTCAAGAATAAAATTTTAAAACATTCACGTATCGCACTTTATACACTTGGATTTTGGTTTTTCATCTTGATTTTTTCATGGCCTCAGTTTACACTACAGGTGGTCGATATATTTCAATGATGAATGCTCAACTTTTAGCAAAAGTAATCATTGGTGATGTTCGAGAAGAAATCTCATTGAATTGTTTGATGTGAAATGCGTCAAGCTGAACTAGAAGGAGTAGATGAAAGAAGAAAAGCTCAACGATTGAATTAATTTTTTGCTTCAAAAAATCTACGTTCAAAACGAATGAAGAATTAATTATAGCGCTCTATCAATGGCGGCCACTGATGGTTATGCGAAATGTTCAGTTATGGATGAAATGAGAGTTCAATTTCAAAAATAATTGAATAATATATCGAATCTATCGTCTGAAGAAAGTTATGATTTGTTGGAAGATGAAGATAAAAGTGAAGATCAAGCAGCTCAGATAGTTCAAAAATGGAAATGTCACAAAAAAATCTGCTAAATAATAATGATTGAGGAATTAATGTCGTTATTTTTTTTTCTGGTAATTAAAAAGCAGTTGATAAACATGAATTTTAAGAAAATACGTGTTTAATCTAGACAAAGATAATCAAATTTACTCTGTTGTGTCAGACACAACACATTTCATAATCTTCAAATAGATATTTTTTTTATGATAAAAAGAGCGGTTAAGATAAGTTACACACACTCGTCAAATTCAATATTGTGTGTAACTTATCCTGACGTGTGTGAGCCAATAGAATTGTGGTCCATATTTTACTTTTATATATCCATGAATTTGTTCGCATCTGTATATGACAGCGAAAATCATTAACATCGATTTATTCTAATTGTATATATACTCATCTTTTCACAGTTCAATTAGTCGTAATAACTGATTCATTCCAAATTTTGTATCTCACATAGTACAAACGATTTTTAGCTTAAACTTGCAAAGAGGAATTGCTCTTTCTCTCTTCAAATAGTTTTTCCATTGTCATATACATATGTATGAACTTGTTCTTATATCAACGTAGGATATCTTAGGTCAGGATTCGAGTATTTCAGGAATGGATTCGCTCTGAGACCGATTCCACACCTTATTCGTGCGATTCCAACAGGGCTTACACCAGAAAATCGGTAATTTCTAGTTTTTTCCTATGGAAACCAATGATGATTTTTCATAAAATCCGGACGGATTCGCTCAGAGCCCGATTCCACACCTTAGTGAGGGTGTCGATGTGGGTGTCGATCTCTTCTACATCCACACCCACACCCTTCTCCTTTTACTCACTTCATTTTATTTACGAATGCATGACAAATATAAATCTTATACAGTTCGAAAGAGGAGAAAATTTCCTATCAACTGATAATAAAATATTCCTTTTATAATGTATTTATCAAAGAGATATAGAGATCGACATTTTCTGCTGTTGTTTTGAATTATATAAAAAGTACGGACTCGTTTTGACGATGCTTATCTTGTCTGCTGTGTCGTTTCGTTTATAGACGTGTGATAAAAATAAATTATATACGATTCGAAAGAGAAAAAAATTCTCTATCTTCTGGTAAAAAAAATTATTTTTTAGCACCCTTGTATTGAAGAGAAATAAAGGTCAACATTTGTGCAATTAATTTTGCATTACATGTTATTTCATCTTTTAATGTCATTTGCAAACATTTGTTTGATGTGTTTTTATTAAAAGAAAATATAAACCTTCCATGAACGAATGACAATGAAGAAAATTCTTTATTAAAACGATATTCGCATCTGAAGAAATATTTCAATCAAAAATTGAGGATAAAGGTAAGGATGATAGAATTCAATAGACAATTCAATTTTGTCTGTTAAGACTTTTTGTACCAGTAACTGACACCCTTGGAGCAAAACTATTGATAGGGATCAGTTGATTATTTTCCAAATGTAGAAAACGTTTCAGATACATTTTGATTGTCTGTCGAAAACGTGATGAAGAAAGAAAATATATATAAAATGACGAAGCAAACTCTAGGCATAAAATAAATTCAGTCACCCTGAGCCAATAGATATTCAATGTAAATTTGATTTAAACTTCTCGTTGCACTTTGCTGAATTGTTGCTATTGTATAGATCACCAAGATACATCGAGGAAGTGTACATAAAATACTTAATACTATTTGAATAATCATCATTCGCGTTATTTGTTGTTCCTACATTGATAGACGAGTTCGAACAGATTGTTGTTGAGCATTAATAACTGTTATAAGATGAATATTTCGATATGTAAGAATCCTAAATATCATTAAAACAATAAGAGGAAAAACAACACACAATATAGGAGCCAGAAAAAAATTGGAAATTTTTGAAAAAAGAACATTTGTGACTCCACAAGTAAAAGAAGGTGGAACCAAATCGAAAAAAATAAGAAAAGGTATGCTGACCAGTGTCCAGAATAGAACGGTAATTGAAATAATACGACAAGCTATATGAGTTGAACTTAATTGACATATTCTAGCCGATCTTGATGTGCATGCCCAACGATCAAATCCAGCCAAACCAAGAAAACTCAATGCACATGGTGCTATTACTTGACTAAAGAAAATAATCAACTTGCATGATATTGAAGAGACAGATGCTGATGTTGATGGAATACTTTGCAGAAGAAGAATTAATAAGGCACCAAAATCGAATAATGATTGACTAACAATATAATAAGAACTAGAAGATTGTCGAAATGTTTTCAGTCCAATAAAAATAATTGCATTTAAAATGGCTGATGGAACGCCAATAATGAAGAGGACAATTGGTCCCCAAAAAGCTAATTGAATAGCTGCTTTAAGGACGGACATATTTCACCTTCTATATCTTTTCTAAATTAAAATGAATACTAAGCTGCCTTTTACACTTTTTTTCTTTTATTTTATAACCAAGTTATTTAACCACTGTCATACCTACTCATTTTTCTCTGCCTTTTCCATAAGACTCTTCAACAGAATACATTTTGATGCTTAATGGAAGTTCGCGGGGGTATCGACAACAAAGAAATAGTGTAGAAAAGTAATTAGATCGGGAATAGTATTAGTTATCATCTATATCCTATGTCATTCTATGAAAATTAATCTAGTTTTTTTTTCTGAACAAAGTATCTGAACTTATTTTCACTGAGTTCAATTTCGAGAATTTGAGAAATACTTATAAATATAAATTGAAAGAAATTCAATACGATGTTTTGCAAATATAGTTTTTCCTTTCATATTCTATATATATGGCATCAACATATTTTAAGACGAAGGATTATATTATGAAACAAATTAATTATATTTTTAGTTTATTGAAATACGATCAAAGAAAAATATTTCCTTCAAATATAACTCATACAGTGGCTCCAAAAATTATTGGCCCACCTTTGTTGTCTATTTTTCTTCTACGAAATTCGAAGCTGGAAAGTTTTTCATGCGTGATTCTGATAGCCCACACAATTCTGAATCTAGCACACTGTTTCAGAAATTTTCACCAATAAAAGCTATGGAAAACGGGCCAAAATACTAAAACCCATGTTTTTCAGGTACACGAA
>CAJNOL010001564.1:0-51215 GCA_905250125.1 Rotaria sordida | reverse complement strand
TAGACATGTGCGGGACCAAGTTTTTTTGTTACGAAGGTAGGTGTGGGTGTGGGGTGTGGGTGCGGGGTGTGGGGTGTGGGTGTGGGGTGTGGGTGTGGGTGTGGGTGTGGGGTGTGGGTGTGGGGTGTGGGTGTGGGTGTGGGTGTGGGTGTGGGTGTGGGGTGTGGGTGTGGGGTGTGGGTGTATAATCATTTAGCATTGGGATACTTTTTAAAAGCACTAGACATTTACGAAAATGTTTTGAAAAGAGCAAAGTATCATCCAAAACTAGCTATAGCATATAATAACATTGGAGAAATCTATATACGTTTGGACGATAATGAGAACGCGTCAAAATATCTTCAATATACATTGGAAATACGTCTCAAAGGTACCGTCTTGACCAACGATGATCTTGGTGCTATCTACCAGAATTTAAGAGTCATTCACTACAAAAGAAAAGAGCTAAACAAAGCATTAGAAATGTATGAAAAAGCTCTGGAAATTGACACTCGAATATTACACGCCGATCATGAATTATTGGCAAGTTCATACAACAAAATCGGTCAGGTCCTAGCTGAGATAGGTGATTTCTCGAAAGCTGTGTACCATGTAGAAAAAGCCTTGAGAATATTGCTACGCTCACAGGTCAAAGATGATTATTCACTTGTTGCTACATATCACTATAACCTTGGATGTATCCAACTTCACCTAAGCAACACTACAAAGGCATTAAAAATGGCAGAGAAGGCACTCAATAATCAATTAGTATGTGCATCTGAAAACCAGTACGTTATTGCAGCTATATATAATTTATTTTCAAATATCTATGAGAAAGAAGGAGATATTTCAAAAGTATTGGAATATTCGCAGAAAGCGGTTGAAAAAGCTAAGATTTGGGCGATGCATAATAATACCCCCCGAAATAGAACGTTTCTTATTACGGTTGTATGAATTGAAAAGAAAGTCGTCAAGCGAAGACAGTGAATTTCTGACATCAATGATATCCCAAAAAGTCTGGCTCGACAATGTCAATCATCAAGATTTTATATCACAAGCCAGTGAACAACTTGAACAAACTCCAGAAAATGATATTATAACACGTCTCGTATTACTCAACATTTTAATCACGATGCATTCGAAAACAAAGAATTATTCTATGGCAATGAAATATTTTGATGTAGCGAATGCCATATGCATTGAATTTCAACAATCCGATGTGTTACCTAAGGAAGAATTGGAAAATGTGATGATATATATATTCTACAACATAGCCAGAAGCTATCATCATCAACAAAATTGGAACACCTGATCAACCATGTTGACCAAAGCACTCGATCTTGTTTTGAGACAGAAAGAGGAACATTGCCTATTACCAGAAATTTACTATTGTATAGCATCGACTTGTATGCATCGATATGAGAGTGACAAAGCAATCTACTACTACGAATTGACTGTTAGTACTGCAAGAAAGCGATTACCTGATGATCATCCGGATATGCAAGTCTATTGTTTTCAGTTGCAGCGATATAAAACTCAATTGTTAAACAGTTCTCGGAACTAATATTCAATCATTGGTCTTTTATGAAACATTTGTAATAAGCCGAAAAAATGTAGTATATCTTAGGTCAGAATTCGCTTTTTTTTCCAGTCACGATTCGCTCAGCAAACGATTTCAATTTCGTTTTTATTTTACAGAATATCAGAAAAGTCACTTTACTTAGGGAAAATATGGATTTCTTCGTTATATTTTGACCAAATGGCATGATTTTTTTACCACTGACAAAAGAGTATTCGTAGTTCATAGGGTGAGGTGTGGGTATGAATGTGAGTGTGGGTAGAAATAAAGAGAACACACATACCCACGCCCATATCTATACGCACACGCACACTCAAACTCTCAAGGAGAGTTGCATAAGAAAGAACAATGCCATGCATATTAAAAGCCAATTTTACAACAGTCAAAATTTTGTGTCTATTATCTTTATATTTATCGATAACAACTCGTCTTGCTCTATCCAACCGTGACAAAAAACGAAAAATCAATGTTGCTGTAACTTTGTAGTGTGGACACATGGCAAACTAAATACCTTGTAATTTGAATATCTCAATCTGTGTAGGCTATACACAGCTCATATTTTAAATTTGATCTGAATATGATCAATCTCTTTAACTTACAGTACACGACGTTTCATTATTAGGTAAATCTCGTTTTTAATTAGGCGACAAACTACGAAAAGAGTTTTTTTGGCTTAAAAATAAAATTTCATTTTTATTTCCATCAACAGAACATAGTATATGTTTTCTTTAAGTAGATAGAGTATTTATCTTCATTAATTTATATTCTAATATGTGCACGAATATCTTCAGCATTGACATCAGGAAAACGATGTTCGAAAATTTTTTTATGAGCAAGCAAACCACTATAGTAATTTGTTGAGCATCAAATTCTGAGAGAAAACATTTATTACTCTATCACATGAGATATATAAACTAACAAGTCCTTCATTATTTTTGGCTGGAACATGACTCAATAAAACTTAACAACATAATATATTCATACTTTGAATATTATCTATGAACCAGATCACATGCGAAAACAACACAACATTGATAAAAAGATAATACTCAAATAAACATAAGTCTAAATAGTATAGATGTGGATTTCCATTTTACACACGCCCACACCCATACCCTTATGAGAATATACTATAATGTCTTTCAGCTTAGAAATTAGTAGATGTCCGCAAAATAACTCAGCAACGATTGTTAAAAAGAGCAAAAGATACAAAAGTTCAAAATTCTTTTTTTTCCAGTACCTTTAAGTACGGGCACCAGACTTGTACTTCATGTACTTTTACCTGTTCGATCTATGAATGACTTAATGAATTTTTCTGAATTGCTCAATTCGAAATCTTGTATTATACAATATATTCTTCTATCTGTTCTTGTATGAGTCAGGTCAATTTTGATCGATCTCATTGAAGATGACTATCGCACATTGTTCGATATACTCTCACAAATGGAAAATATGGATGGACATGGAAAATTTTAATATTTTGTATTAAGTGGTATAGACTATAATGAATTCTTGCATTCTGAATGTCAGTTTTTGTTTTTATTTTGATGGATTATTTTTTAAAACATATTTGAAAACCTAAAGCCAGCGAACCCATTTTTTTTCTCTATGACAATGTAGTCTTTTAGTTTCAGCAACTGACCATGACGGCCGGTTGGACATGCCTCTCTTTTGACCTTCTTACGATCGTGATCAATATTAGGAGGATTTCATGCACAATTGAAGGAGCTCCATCGTGTTTCATATCTTAATCCCGTATTGATTGCTTGAAAAGATTTTTTTTTTGTACATTGTCCTATTATGGATCAAAATACGAAAAGTTCATTGGTCGTCTCTGCACTCACTTTATATAAATATTTAAGTTTTATTGCAACAGCAGTAGATTGCAATCAACAATCGATTAGTATAACATAGCTAAACATGTTCTTGTCATTGAGAATATCAGAACAACAACAATTGTTGCTAAAGTCAACTTTGCTCAAGTGATCTTTGCAAAATCGTAAAGAAGAATTGATTGAGTCTATATACATCAAGATTTGCCGTTGAATGCAAACAAATTTCCTTTCTCGAAAGACTTCATTTAGCATGATTTTCCTTAATTACTCTGCAAACTAAAATCAATCAATGTTGTTCACAAAAATAATCAGAAACTGTATTCGTCGAGAGAGAAAGAGAGACAATACTCTTTTTAATACAAGTTTCCAATGAAGTCATTTATACACATATCAGTCTATCTACCTTCACCATGATATACATGGTGCAACGAGAAATGAAAAGTTCAGAGTGTTTCTACCATTTGGCACAATATTTATTCAACTATTCTATATCTCCAAACCTGTCTCTCTCATACAAAATACGAACTTATGATATAGGAGAGAGAGAAGATGGCACAAGAGAAAGTAACAATATTATGACAAAGTGATATAATTATCGGTACATACAGTTCTTTATTACATTCTTTCCTCTTGTTGTTGTATTCTTTTTCTTTTTGATATATTAGGATGGTCAAACTAGGATACTTGTCGTACAAAGTTTTTCTCTCCTTACTCGGGACCTATTAGTTGTTCTTTCCTTTTCTTTTTCTCTCGGCGATGTAATCAGTAGAAGAAATTCTCAACAATGATGATACTTTGATAGGAAAATTAATGGAGGATAATTTTTTATTCTAAGAAGTGTTCCATATGGAAAGTACCATTTTCTGTATAAATACGTCGACACTAACCCAGTAGTTAATATATCAAAGATATCATACAGCAGCTGTTCGAGTCAACTGAATAAGTACAAACATTATTATTACTTCTATTTGTTTTTTTTTATTTGACAGAAGATAACGACAATTGAAATCAAAAGCACGAACAATTTCACACGTTAAAGGTTGAAACAATACCAAATTGCTAGTTGCCGTAAAGCATATTCCTTTCTCTTCGTTTCGTTGACTTAGCTAGATATGAATCGGTCGTTGGTAAAACTTTTGATTGTAGCATCATTAGGACTTGTTTTATTATTACAGTCTAATGTGAATGGTAAGAAGTAATACTTAGAAAGAGCAGTGAAATTTTACTTTACTTCAGGGCAAAGCCAAGAAGGAGAATGTGAACCTGGTATGTGTCGTTCAAAATGGGGCTTCTGTGGTACAGGTCCTGATTATTGTAGCAATACGGATCCACAATCAGGTATTTCTGAAAAAAAACACTCAGTCCTAAATTGAAATTTGCCATGACTCTCACAACTTAAAATTCTATTCAAACACCCCATCTTGTGAATAAAAATTAGTGCTTATGTGGATGGCGAATTCTGAACTCCTGAGGAACTCAGAACTGAAAATTTTATTTCAAAAAATAACAGCAGTGTTCAGACTTCCGAAAAAGGAAATTTTGGAAGTTTCGGAAATTTCAAGCACTTGTGTTTTAAATTGTTTGGTATTTCCCAAAATTATATAATTTCCGAAATTTCTGAAATTTCCAAAATTCTATACGTAGCGAAATTTCCGAAATTACAGAAATTTCTAAAACTTCTAAAAGTTCTAATATTTCTAAAAGATTTTCATATGCTCTGCTATGTAGTTATCGAGTTGATGGAAGCTTCGGAAATTTCTGTAATTTCCTTTTTCGGAAATCTGAACATACCTCATTTTCTGAGAGGTTCCTCAACTGTAATGGTCTATTGCGATTCAAGAGTTCAGAAATCACGGAATCTGTATACATTTATCTTGTTTTGTGATTATATCAATTTTACTTTGTAGCACGACAAAATCAAGGTGAAGAGTGTCCACCTGGTATGTGTCGTTCTAAATGGGGATTTTGTGGAACTGGTCCGGAATACTGCGAAGGGAAACATGACTCTTCAAATTCCACTACAAAGCCACAGCTAACTCGTAATTTACAAAATGCTCACATTAACACCTTATTTTTGTTAATATGTCAATCTTGCTTTTTTCTAGGAAAAAAGTGTCCACTTGGTATGTGTCGTTCAAAATGGGGTTATTGTGGAACTGGTCCGGAATACTGCGAAGGGAAACATGGCTCTTCAAATTCCACTGCAAAGCCACAGCTAACTCGTAATTTACAAAATGCTCACATTAACACCTTATTTTTGTTAACATGTCAATCTTACTTTTTTTCCAGGAAAAAAGTGTCCAGCTGGTATGTGTCGTTCAAAATGGGGTTATTGTGGAACTGGTCCGGAATACTGCGAAGGGAAACATGGCTCTTCAAATTCCACTGCAAAGCCACAGCTAACTCGTAATTTATAAAATGCTTACATTAACATCTTGTTTTTTGGACAAGTCAATTTTCCTTTTTTTTTTTTAGAAAACAATCAAGGAAAGAGCTGTCCACCTGGTATGTGTCGTTCTAAATGGGGATTTTGTGGTACAGGACCGGAATATTGCGAAGGAAAACATGGTTCCTCAAATTCCACTGCAAATCTACAGACAACTAGTAATTTTAAATGTTCACATTTAACATCTTGTTTTGTTGATAGGCCACTTTCGATTTTTTCTAGTAAAGCATCCAGGAAAGGGATGTCCAGCTGGTATGTGCCGCTCGAAATGGGGTTATTGTGGAAAAGGTCCGGTATATTGTGGAAACACGCCTTCAACTTCAGTTGATCATAAACATAAAGAAGATCGTTCGCAAAGTCAACGACCGATATCTAGTGAGACATATTCTTCGAACATGACGTATTTTTTGTAAGAAATAATTAGCTGCTATTTGTCAGTACATCTCAAGCATGAGTCACCTAGAATATGGTCTTTATGGTACAAATCGTGAGCATTTTAAATATGATGGAGAGACCTTGGTATATCCCTATTCAAGTTGGTTTGATGACTAAGATCATCACATTGAAAGTTTCTTTTAGTATCACACACTGTGGCAGATATGTCGAAATGTGTGTCACAGTCTGTTCAACATTCGTAACTAATAGACCTTTTTTGCTTTTTAAAAATTCATGTCACGAATAAAGTATAATTAAAGATTAAATTGCTAGAGGAATATTACAGTCATATTTGTAGATACTGGCTAGAATATCACGACATTGTAGGGCGAGCACTAGCTGCAAGAACATTTCCCTCGTTACATCCTTGATTGATGAAAATTGCAGTTTTGCATACATTTTTGTTTGAAATTTTCTTAAAACGAAACTGATACTAGGGAGTAGAAGAAAAGATCATCTTGACTCATCATTTTGTTTCATTAGGACTCTCTTGACTTATACAGCTCATTTTCAATATGATACGTTTGAGTTGGATCAATGACGTCTCGATAAGAACTTGTGAAAGGACTCGATCAATATTGTTAAGATCTAGTCATACATATTAGTTAAGCAACAACTATACTATTTCTGCTTATCAGAAAGTAGTAAAGACACTTCAGGTTGATGAAAGAAGGAGAAAAAAAGGTGGTCAATTGTTTCTTAATCTCTAGCTGTAGAAATTATGCTTGTTCGAGACAGAAATAGATCTTCATAAAAAAAGCAATAATGACTTTTCTAAATTATCAATATTGTTTCGAATTACTTTTTTTTTCCTTTAGGAGACACTTTTATAGGAGAAGGGATACATTATATTGTCAGCGTTGGCTACACAGCATGTGGAACAATGCACAATGATAATGAATATATTGCTGCACTGAATGCAATACAATTCGATCGTCAAACACCAAAAAGTAATCCACAAAAAAATAGCTTATGTAATAAGCTAGTCCATGTTCACGGTCCAAATGGATCTGTTACAGTGAAAATTGTTGATAAATGCCGTGAATGTCGTTATGGCGATCTTGCTTTATCTAAAGTTGCTTTCAAAAAAGTCATTGGAATTATTGGTGTTGATCGTGTAAAAATCAAATGGAACTGGTTTTGAAAATGTGTCAGTTTTAAATGCAGACCATTTTATTTTCACGTTTTTTTTTGTACAAAAATTGCGAGTTTTTGTTGGATTTTTTTTACTTTGCTTTTTATTCATTTTTCTGTCCAACTTCATCACACTTATGCGCAAAAGTGGTTAAATAATTATTTCAATCGAACAAAACACTTATTCTACATCAAAAATTTGAGTTTTATATTTATTTATTATTTATTTCTATTAGCATCTAATGTTCGAACTTTTATTTTTAATAAATAAAAACAATAACTTTCTTTTAAGTATCAATCGATATTATATATCCATCGATTGATAGAAATCAATAGCAAAAAAAAAAGAAAGAGGATAATATGAGCTGGTTGGAATGATAGATATTGTCGACTTGAAGGTAAAAGCATCCATCGTACCAAACATTTGAGTATAATTAAATAGTTTTATACATTTAAACTAGAAATATTTAGATTGGTATGAAATTCTAAAGTTACTTCGAATAAAAATGATTGTGTTTCTATCTGTTGAGTAATAGAATGGTTGATAAACATTTTATTTCTCAAATCAGAATTATTACAATAGATGATATTGACAAGCATTATCAAAATAAGTATCAGTGCAACACGATTTTCAGTAATCTCATAACGATAGAAAACGTAAGCTTCTTATTTAAAGAGAAATTTGGTAGTAATAGAAGGTAAATACATTTTACATAAAATATATTTTTTCCCATCGAATAGACATTTGATATGGGTGAGATATGCATACTTCTTTTTTAATGGAAGTTTATTTTTTCCATTTTAAATTTAATATTCTATTTTTCTTTGCTATTGAACTATCAATACGTAAGGTTAGGAAGACAGAATGCAAATACTTCAGCTATGACTTCAAAAACTTCTGAAAATTGTTCGCCTTGTAAATGAATAACAACTTGCGTGTATGAGAGTATAGTGCTCTTTACACATTATGTTATAATGGCCTTGTCGCTTGAACGTTCTCATGAACATTCAATCTGTTTCATGCACTGATCTTGCTTTTTAGATAATTGTGTAATGTTTCAAAAAGAGAATTCATATATATTCTGAATCGAAAAAATAAGTTGATATTTTCTATTAAACACTCATCTTTGGCTTTATATTCAATTGGTCACAATCCTCTAATGAAATCGATCCTACAATGTTGATTGTGTTCTATATAGCAGAATTCACTTAGTTTTACTAGTTTTGTTCAGTTTAACTGTATTTCTGGAAAATTTCAAAAGTTTTTTTCTTTTAATATGGTTCGATAGAAAATTGATTACTCTATCGAGCTGCATAGTTTTAGTTTGATTGATTTCACATCTTGACTAAAATTTTAAAACATTTGCATGCTCATATTTCAATTAGAATAAATTCAATTTTCGTGAAAATAGTTTTTAGATTGCAGAGATCCATCAAACTTAAAGTTCTAGAACGTGTTGAATAGAATCGTTTCGAATCGAATGAAAAATACTGACTTCTAGTTTTATTCGCATAATCGAAAATTTACCTACAAGATCTCAGCTAAATCAGACTAAAAATTTCATGAATCGATAGACAAATCAACGCTCTAGCCAACTATACATTAATGAAAAAGATTTTCATGCTCAACCGACTATAATTTACTCGAGAAAATCTACTATTAAAAATTCTACAAAACTAAATTTAGAAATTCAGTCAAAATGAGGAATCAATCCGATGAAAAATATACAATTCGATAGAGAAATGAATGCTCTATTCAACCATACAAAAAGAAGAAAAAAAAACTAGTAAAAATAAGTGAAACATTCTGTAGAATTCACAAATAAATTTTGACGTTTGTTTTGTTTTCAAGTGAAAGTCAATCTGTTAAAAGATGATTTTGTATGATTCGGAGTTCTCATAAAATGCATTACCTTTTGACTACGTCAGAGTAGGAGTTCGAAGCTATGGGCAAGTCTCTAATGGCGATATTGCTATCAATATAACTCTATATCATTTGTGTATCAAATCCACATTGTTATAGAAGTTAGGTTGATAGAGATTGAAAAGAAGACCTCAATCGTATCAGGTTTGCCAGTGATTATTCCAAACAGTGTCAACAAACTAATTGACTGACTCTAACGGCTATCAATTAAAAGATGTTTGTGGGTGTGGGTGAACAAATCAATTAAGATACACGTGATTGTTTGATTGAAAACCGAATGAATATGAAATATGTCCTGTTCTTACGTATTAAGACAGATGAACGAATATTCATGTGATTAGTTCACCAATTGTTAATTTTGATTGAAACGTTATTCGATTAACGTTCGACTGATTTTAAGTATTGAGAATCAACAGGAAAGAAAAAAATGAAACTATTTTTCACATTGTTTGAATGATGTCAATACAAATTTTGATTTGGAAAGAAAAGCGTATTTACTGAATGTGAACTTTTCATTGTGTTACAATTAATCTTTAGATAATTGTCGATTTGTGTTGAAATCAAGAATTTCATTCTCACTTTGTTAACATGTGTGCCTTATGATGATTTAACTATATTTATCATCATAGTTTTCAATTGTTTTTGAAAAATTACTGTTGAAATAAATAAATAATCAATTCAAACGATCATATACAAAAAAAAACAGGAAACATCTAATAAAATAAAATGTTAAATTCTGTTTCTTGTTTATCCATGCTGCTATAATAATATTCTATTCTTATTCTATCATTAGAAATTTGATTTATTGTAAATCCACTGTCGAAACCATCACGTGTAATATTTGAAATATTTAATATTAAATTGGGATATTTTATTTCAAATTTTGTTGATAAAATTATTGATTTTTCTGTATTAAAATGAATTAATAATTGTTTTCTATTTGAATCATATTGAGCTCGACTAACACGTATCAATGGATATTCAACAGCTAAAACTTCTGGTTCATGATCAAGAAACTTTTGATAAAATTTCGTATTATAAATATTTCGTAGAAATTCTCTTGCATTATATCCATTTTCACCCATTAACAATGATAATAATACACTTGTTGTAACCCAATTTGAAAACATTGTATTTGTTGCATATAATAATATGATTCAAAATAACCATCATTATCTGTATCTAAGAATGTTCCAACATTATTATCAAACCATAAATAAGTACAATTTAATTTTTCTGTTACTTCTATTGAACATTGTTTTTCAACAATTGGATAAAATGATGTTGCTAGCCATTTAGTGAATTGCATACGATCACCAATATAACCACCACTATCTAAAAAACAGCCTGGTATTGTATGATTTTCTGATGGTTTCCAATATTTATTTTTATACATAATTTTTCATCCATCACAAATAAAATTTGATGTTTCATTATGATCAAACCATGAAGACATCCATGCTAAAGCCCATCCATCATTACCTGTTGCTGCAAAATATGGAATCCAAGTGTGAGTAGGTCTGTAATATAACATTTTAAAATATCGATCTTCTTTAAACATAGGTATATCTTCTAGAGCATGTTCTATTAAAAAAATTTTTCATTTAGATAATATTCGAGAAAAATTTGTTTTACTATTACGAACAATATCATAGAGTTTGAAACCAATATGTGGATGATTTTGACATATAGTATAAACCCATTCAGGTTCACAAGATACACCAGCCGATGATTCTTCATTCATTTGGTAACAAATAGCATATGCTAATTTTGTTGTACTATAATGTATTTTAGTTATTCGGTCGTTATCTTTATCCCATATGAAATCGAATCCATCAATATCATATGTGAAATCACCTGAAAGACTCTCATAAAGTGTCAATAATTGCAATAAATGACTACTATACATTATATTTTCATGGCAAACAGGATCAGGAAATGTATGTACATTTTTCCAATAACGGTCAATATATCCCCATACTTTGATATTTAGCATACGTTCAATCGAATCTTTCAATATTTTTATTGCTAATTCAAGATAATTTGGTGTTCTATAAACTAATGCTGCTGCTGTATAACCAATATGAGTTAATGAATATCGAATAGAGCCTAAATCTAGTTGAGGACTATCATAATTTTTTTCCCAACCATTCCATGTTAGATTCGTTGTTGTTGTTGTTGTTGTTTGCATATAGATTAAATATGAAATGAATCGAATTAGTTTCAATTCTTTTTCAGATAGTAATTGATTTGTATCATCTTTATTATTTACTATAGATTTTTGAACTTGTTGAAATGATTTCTGGAAATGATCATTTCCAAAACTTTATGATATAGACTAAATAAAAATAATAAACCAGAAATAATATATCATCAATGATTGCAAATGCATATCGATGTCTTATCGTTCATGCAAAAAATTCCAATAAATTACTTGAAAAATATGGTCAATACTTTCAAAAGATATTCGACTGTAATTACTAAAGAAAGTCATAAATGGAGTGATCTTGTGACAATAAAATATGAATTCATGTGATAAGAATGACAAAAACTATTTTCTCTATATGATAAGAAGGACTAAGAGTTTGTTTTTATCTATGTTGATTTTTTCACATGACGATAAAACAATAAATATCCTTAAAAATCGTCGTGCAATGCTTTCAAATCGAAGAAAATTAAATCAATTTTTTTCCAAGTTTTCTGTACATTGTTTGATAGAACAGCTGTAGAGTGTATCGGTATGGATGTCCATGTCGGTGAATTGCGGATGGGTGCGGGTGTTATTAAAGAGAAGATCGAAAGGGTGAGGTGTGGGTGAAGAGAAGATCAAAATCACACCCACACTCACACCAACACCCGAGTCTATGGATTTGGGAGCCGAAAATCTATGATCTTTATGTGCACAAACGTTGCCAAAGTTGAATAAAGAATTCGATTTGCATTTGACTAGGTTTAGTGAATCTATAGTATTGAGGATTTTCAATGCAAAATAGAGCTGATGACAAGCTTGTCATCTAATGGAACAGTTTATTCAACGATTCGTAGCTTATCTTCATGGGTGACAATAAAAAAAACCTGATATAATGGAAATTGTTTAGGTTTTGAAATCAGAATAGATGTTAGTGAAGTACAAGATGAGTATTCCCTGGACTGAAAAGCTAGGGTCTAAAAGCCGTAAGTCATGTGCGTATGTCTTCCTGAAACAACTATGTGATACGGAGGACCGTTGCCATATTACAAAAGGATCATTTTCACAGTGCAAATTGCCATTTCTATGGTACAAGTGACCAGTTCTTTGGGACGTATGACACTTTCGATGGTAAACTTTGTCATTTCTGTGGTAGAATTAGGCATTTTCATGAAACAAAAACTATTAAAACTATATAAATAACTATTCTTGTGTTATAGAATATCACTTTTGTTTTATATAAGGAGCAATTGTAGTGCATTAATTATATCAATATATCTTTTCGGTCAACTCAACGTACTCTATACTACACATCAATCAGCCTAGGGTTTTGTAAGTTGGCTTTGAATATCGATGAATTTTACTTGTTGATAATTAGATGTTCGTATTCTGTTCCGTTGAGTAGACTTGTTATTATATTTCTAATGGAAATTAATGTAATATTGATTGAAGTTTCAGTTCTTATAGTTTATGAATATGAATTCTTCTTCATTTGTGGGACATCAAAAAACAAAGAATGATACAATCCAAATAATATAACAACTATTCGCATAGAAATAAACAAACAATGTTTCCAGAATTGAAATGATGACATCATTTTTATTAAGTAGTTAAGAATAGCTGACTAATCAAATAAAATCAATTTCATTTTAATTACTTTTGAATGCTGTTTAGATTTGTATAATCTCTATGAAGATAAAAACTACTCAACAAACTATCAAATAAGTTGTCAATGAAGATCTACATTTTCTTTTGGGTGACTTTTTCATTTACATACTCAATGATATTGACTTGACCGCTTTTGTGTCTTGTCAACAGTGATAGATAAAAACAAAAAACAGCATATGAAGGTACATATATATATATATATATATCCGAAAAGAAGATGTCATAGAATCGTACAACAACGAGAGTAACATGCAAATCGCTCTCCAAAGCATCCACAACAGTTGAGTGGATAATCATTTTCATAAATCACTAAACCTTTTCCATGTACAGGGTACTGACAAAACCGAAAGTTGTTACCTAGAATTAGAAATTGTTATGATGAATAGTAGCATAGAACTTTAGATTACCTAATGTAGAATCTCGTTTATTCATATATTTGCTGTCGAGAGTGTATTGAACTTCTTCAAAATTTAATCTTTCTACTGTGCACATTAATCGACGCATTTTGTTATTCGATCTTGTGTTTGGTTGAAGAAGTTTCTCTTGATATTGCCTTTGAAGATTACCGTTGAGTTGAATGCCTTCGTTGGCTTCGTCGGACTGAAGTGATTGAAGAAATTGGTAAATGGATGATTCTTTTGACCATGGCTGTTGATTGTCTGACCAGAAGGGCGTACGCTGTGCCTTTTTTATCCGTTTCTTCGGTAGAAATGAGTTCTGGTAGTAGTTCGTAGTCGTAGAGGAATACCACTTAATTCGTAAAGTAGCCGAATGATAGAAACCACCGCCACCTTTACAGTCGGAACAATGGATTTTCCCACCACCTTTACATGAAGAACAACGCACTTTACCATTGTAACACCCACATATGATAATTTGTGTTGATGTCTCTGTTCGACCACGTCCGCTGCATGATGAACATGTAACCCATCCACTTCCATTGCAGCCAGAAGCATTACAGGTTACTAAACCTTTTCCTCGACAATTATCGCATCTGCTTAAATAGTTACAATGAGACAATGATCTATCAGATTTTGCATTGTCAGATGCTGGGATTGGAACTTCATAATCCCATATATCACCTACTGGTTGGCCACCACGTGTTGTGCTCTCGAACAATCGACCTATAACATAACATCGCCTTACCAGCAATAATATATGACTTGTACACTTATTAATCTTTGCTTGAGTGTGAAGTAGAGTTCTATGTAGGAATGACTTATCCGTTGGTCGTTTATTGCTATAGTTTCCGAAAGACTTACATCATTCCTATCAGTATTTTAATTTTGTTCATTTCAAGAAAAAGGACTCATGTTATTGAATATTATCTTCATGAAATAACACATTTCTCATAATGTGTAATATCCGATCAAAATTATACAGACAACAGAATAAAAGACAAATTCTTGGACGGCATAATTTAATGATAACTAATTGAGACTATCGGATAAAAAAATAATTTTTATCAATTTTATTTCAATTAATTTATGCAGTTGTCAATCTAAATTAGTCACGTAGTTTTTCCTGCTTTCAAATTTGCTAATTTCTTATACATTAATATGGATGGAAGTTTAGATCTGTTAATAGGATAAATTCTCTACACATTCGTTATTGTCGTATTTTATCTCTATTAAATACTTTAATTATATTCAAGTCAATCTGTTGAATATAGAAATAGGGCAAACAGATTTTCAGGATTGAAAACTTTTCATATTGCTTCTGTTCTTAAACTCTCATGGAAATTCTCGTTTCCGATTCTAACGAGAAACATGACGGAAATACACGTGAAAAATTTGTTCCCATAGGATTCCACTATGAAGTTTCTACTCACTTACAGTAATATCAAATTGAACACAAGAGAGGATTCACTCAGAACAATATTTGAAGTTGAAATTTTCCAAGCAATCATTTTCCATACTGACCTCTCATATATACGAAAACAAAAAAGATTTAAAAAAAAATTGATTTACATCTCATTTCTTGAACAGTTTTGTACATGCGATCCTAATTAACTTTGCCAACGAGGACTGACTGAGAATTGGCATTTGATTGCTAGATGGTACATTTATCTACTCACTCGAGGGACGTTCTCAAAATGACTTTCATGAACTATATCACTGGGAATGGCAGATTATTGTTTTATTGGTAGGACTACATAGAAATAAATTCTATCTTCATGGAATCTTATAGAGAGAATTACGATAATCGGTAAAAAATCTCAATTCACAAAACAATGTATAATAGAATAAAAAATAGACACATTTACGTGATACAAGACAAGATTCAAGCCTCCAGCTAGTCATCCGAATAGGTAGATATGAACTTGATTGAACAAACACAATGTACATATATGAGAACAACCCTTTAAAGATGCATAAAATTTGAACGCCAACTTAGCATGATTTTCGGCTAATAGTAATAAGTCTACAAATGAAATTTTGTCCTAATACACTATAGACTATCATAGCAAACGAAAGCTAATAGTAATTTTTCATGAACGTATCAATGTTTTAGGGTAAGTTAAATAAAATAAAGTCATCAATGAATAGATAATGTAACGATATTTGGAATCCTCAGGTAAGTGGCGTAACCAGGGAACCGTTGATGGTGGTGATGGAGGAAGGGAGCGGTATCTCATTCTAGACGTTCAGTAAAAAACGACAAAACCAAATAAAAACTGATGACCGGGCAGGGGAATTAAGCACACGCCACTAGCTCAGATTACGACGTAAAGTAAACGAGTAAGAGACATGAACATTTGATACACATACATATCAATCATGAGACAAGAAATATCAACATGGAAGAGTAAGAAGTTACACATGTAACATTTATAGTTAACTAGTAAAAATCAATAAAAGCCAGCTGCAATATACAACTGGAACGAAACAGTTTTCATGATTATTAAGTATTAACGAATAAATGAATCTATCAGCTGTACGATTTAAAACTAGAAATGTGTTTCTTTCCATAGATCTGTTTCATCCTTAACATCTTGCCTCAAAGAACTTACCCAACGTTTCGCTATGAAGTACTCTTTCATGATGCCAAGTAGCAGGCACCTTTTTCCATTTTACATTTCTGCTTTCGAGAAGTACTTTCAGGTGACATTGGTAGGCTACTTTTGCTTGTACATTCACAAGTTCTGCTGTGTCCAGGGCTACAGGGTGATAGCAGCATTTGGATTCGACATACGTCTTAAAATCAGTCAAAGGTTTGGGCAATGGGCGTGGTGGTGGTGGTGCTGTTGGTTGAGGCAATAAATCGGTTGCGTTTGGTCTTGTTGCTTCTGACAGCTGACTAGCATCTAAAGTAAGTTCGGGTCCCACTTTAGTCATGATATGATTTATAATCGAATGTTAGAGTAGATCGAAAATAGACAACTGCTGTTTTATATGTCTCGTTTAATCAATTCTATATAATGAATGGTTGACAGGTTGAGAGTAACATAAAAAGTATCTATCAGCATTTTATTTCTCTACTAGATGTTTTATAACGATAACGATAAGGCCAGCATAGACTCTTTTAAGTAGTTGCACAGGCACATTTTACTCTATACGATATAAAAGAAACACGTTTGAAATGTTGTATGGGTATGAGAATAATATCTTTCTTAACCACACACAGGATTTATGGATATAATATGTCAATAAAGATAACAATTCATTAACTTGAATAGATTATAAAACGATGCATTTCTTTGGACACATTTATGTCAAAATTTAATAATGTTTAATAGTCTCAACCTACTCAAATACAACATCGATAAAAGGACACATATTTTTTGTCGGAATAGGAAGAGTGGACTATTTGCTGCGATAGGCAATTTATTACTGGATGTAATGAATAGGGGTGACAAATTACCTTTACCATTCCCGGGTAACGGCAACAGGATTGTTACCAGTTACTCGAGAACGGGGTAATGGTCATACTATTGGGGATATCCTGGGGTCCTCAAGTCGTACTATTAGGGGGGTGCCTTGGGTGTGGGTGTGGGTGTCGATGTGGGTGTGTAGTGTTTGGAAAGTACTACGCATCCACCCACACCCACACCCATAACCCACACCCTTGTTCTGTTCCCCGTAGTTGTTTTTCTCTTTCCTCTTAGTGATATCTCAGGTAAAATTCTTTTTTTTCGGCGAAGTGTACGATTTCTTATGTCTCTCTATCAGTTATTGCGCAGGTTAAAACAAAAAAATAAATGTAATTTCGACTTCTTGTGTCTCTTTCCGTTTTTCTTTTGTGGTATATTGCATAATTAGAAGGAACAACTCAGTGTTCCACCTCTTATCATCTCTTCTCTTCATGAATAAATACACCTGTGTTTTCTCGAATAACGAAAACAAACAGAGTGAAGTCGTGTGACGAAAATCAATACAAAGTAATGTAGATAAAAGTCGTTGCAGTCTGAACAAGTTATCCTGGATAATGTCGACTGTCTCTATCAAGAGCACTAGATTTCGCTAATGTTTTTCGGTGTCAAGCTTTCAATTTTATATTGCTAATTTTTCTAGTCGTTTTTTTGATGGTATATGGTACGGGACGTTGTCAAAATGAAAGTGAATGACTTTTTTTTGGAAAAAACGACGAATAAAAGAACTAAAAGTGGCAATATTTTTCTTTATTACTCTTGTAGTGAGGCCCTGTACAGAGCCTCTATAACCCTAATATAATATAAGACCGAGTTCATATATCACACCTGTTTTATCCAATTGGAATCTGTATGGATCCCAGGTTGACAACAAGTGATAGTCTTTAAGGTTCCCATGTCAGAGTTAAATAAAAATATAAAGACAAGGGGATATTGTGAATTTTATTTCATTACGTGTTCACGATAGTTATTATGATTACTTATAGCAATGTTCGATCCTTTCTTATAATTTATTAAAAGTTTTTTTTTATTCTACTTTTCGAAAACATGTTTAGCTATCTTGAAAATCGCATGAACGTGTTATATTTCATTTGTCTGATCATCTTCAAGAATTTGTCTTCAAATTTAGCAAAATTCGTGTTAGTTAGGTTCCAGTGGTACGGGTGATGAGATATGAATTATTTTTAAATAGATTAGTAGTAAGCCATGTGATGGTAGCTAAATTAGTAAAGATGAATCAGCAAATACTATTGTTCATGCAGACAAATTTGAACCAAAACTTTGTTTTGTATATAAGAGCATCGAAACCTTTATTCAGGTAATAAAACAATTCTTTTTGACTTTAATATATCAAATAAAAAAAAACGGTTAATGATAAGCATCACTTCAAATAATGCACATTTCTTCTCTTTCGAATTTTTCTGAATAGAGCCCAAAACTTTTTAGATAACACTCTAGTTACTCTCCATTTTGACAATGATTTAGAAAAAGCTAATATAGAAAAATCGAAGAAATCTGAATAAAAAAAATCGTCAATTGATTTAAAAACTGTACATTTTTAATCAATTTTCTAAGCTATATCGAGTCATATATACATAAATGAAAAATAATATCTATTCGAATCTTATATTTTTTTTATAGACATTAAGTATTGATTGCCTTAAACATATTACAAATAAACATATTAAAATCAGAGACAATTCACGCAGAATTCGATCAACAAATCTCAGTTTCTCTTTTTTTTCATTTCATTTTCTACGACGCAGAATATCTTCTATAAAATCATTCGTATAATGGAATCTTTCTAATTTTATGTAATGATTCTAATTCATTTAAAATGAAAAAAACTATAAAGCAAATCATTGTTCATATACATTCTGTTTATTTAAAGTGTTTGTTGCATGTGTCACCTCGTAATGGTTGTCACTGTAAAATGTTGAGGTTGCATTGGTCGTATTCTAGTATTAGAATAACATAATTTCTTCAGTTGTATTACAATCTCAGAAAGACTTATCAAACAGACAAATGGCATTAATAATAGTACAATATAAACACCATAAGCAAAATAGACCATAGTATAGACAAAGAGAAAGTATGGATCGGTCCAAATTCGAATCAATCCGAAGATTGTCAATGGCAAATAAACAATCAACAAAAGAAAAGAAATCGAAAAAAGTTGAATAGCAAGTTTACGAGTAGTGCGCCAAGTGCGACCACGTCGCATCTTATATTTTTGATGAACTACTCGTAGAACGAGAAAAATATTAAAAATAAGCGTAAGAAGAACAGGTATAAATGAACTAATTATCCAATCAATTGAACTTATTATTGATTGATACATATAGCATGCACCAGAACACCATAGTTGACTATAATCAAATTGTTGTTGACATGGATAAAAGAAAATGAGAATAAAGTACCATATCAAAAGTAAGATAGATGGTAGAAGAATGGGTATATAATGTTTAATATGAATATTCATAATATTTTTGTAAAATATAAGAAAATATCGTTGAATTGAGGCTATTGTCATTATCCAACAACTAGATGGAAAAAGAAGATAGTTGATAAAGATCCAGAAAAGACAGAGAGAGTAAGATGATAGAATAAGTTTACCAAAATAAAGATAGACAAGTGTAATTGGTAATTCGATTGATGTAATCAAAAAATTGGAGATTAATAAACAGATTACACTGAAATAAAATTCATTATGTATTAATTAAAAAAAGAAACTAAAGACTTTTGAGTTGCATAGTTAGCGTTATAATTCACATAGTAAAGATTAACTAAAATACTTTATTTTTGAATAATTCATAAAAAATATAAATCACGAAATATCATTAACAACAATTAATATTTTTCAAAATATATATTTTATTGAAGCTGAGTCTTTGCTCACATTTTTGTTTTTATAATGATAAATAAATATACTAAAAACTATGCGATAGAAAAAAAAAATATGCAAAAATTTTTAAGTACTCTGAAATCTCTTTAGAATTATTTTAGAAAAATTTTTCTTTAATCTATTTTATCTTTTCTAGTTTTTGCATATGTTAAACTCATATATTGTTTCTCATTTTTCTCAATTATATATAACTACATTTTCTATTCATTGTATACAATTGATATACTTTCGTCATGTAATATAAATAAAGTTCTATATTCCATTTGGAACACGAGGGAACATTCCTCAATGTGAATCTCTATTTTCAATCGATTTTATGCCAGTTAATAGAGCTCAATGAGTTGATCATGATGGCATAAAACGTTCTTCCCTATAGATTGAGCTTTGAAGAGTTAAGTTGATTTTAACTTTAGAAAAATAACTGTAAGCTGTTATTTGGGAAAACTTCAGTTTATATGTTAGCCTAGTTCTAAACATTCAAAGTTTTAGCATTGAATGCGTCTTAATTGACTGTATGTATCGATAATAAAGATTTTTTGTGAATACTATTTAAAAGGCGTAGTCATTAAAGCCTTGTTAGACATCTTGTTTTGAATAGATTAACACTCCTATTGTGAACTAAACTAATATACAAGCTGAATTTTCTCAAATAGCAGCTTACAGTAATTTTTCTGAAGTTAAAATTGATTTAGTTCTTCATAGGCAGTCTACAGAACAGAAATCTTTATGCCATCATGATCAACTCATCAAGCTCTACAAACTGGCATAAAGCTGATTGCTACTAGAGCCTTACACTCGACGTCTTTCCTCGTCTGTATAATTATAGCGAATTGAACATATGACTTTAGAAAATAAGAAGTCATTGACACGTGTAGAAAAATTGCCAAGGTATAAAAAGTAATGCATTAAAAAAAAATGTTACTTACACATGATTGTGTAATTTTGCTCGTAATTCTCGTAATCATGCAAAATAATAAAATATAATCAAACTGCATAGAACCGAAGGAATTTGGCAACTGAATAAGACGCTAAATTTGAACATTCTACTGAATGAGGTATCCAATGTAGAAAAATCAGTATATTCGTAATCCATAGTCTCATTGCTGTTGTCTGTCATTTTCTTTGTTCTATCTTTCAATGAGAAGAATAATATTAATTTTGCAACTCAATCTTTTTTTTTATGTAAAAGCAGATTTTCTGTTAAAGACAACTTTAATTTGCAACGATCACAAGATTTTAATTCTAAATTTATAAATATATACAATAAGTGAATCTTTCAGGTAAATTTTGTACTTGAATAGATCAAAAAAATATAAAGTAAATTACATAACTAATTGAGAAAAAAATTCCTTGAGATTCTATTCTATAAAAAAATATTGCATGAACTATTAGTCTAAATATTCAATTTTGAAAATGTTATTCAACCTCATTTACATTGTTGTCAAAGTAAAATTTTTTTAAAACCTTATTAAAAATCAAAAGTTACATAAAATTTGCATAACATTTAAAATATTCTCAATCGTTTAATGTACATAAAATACCGCTAAAATTAATGGATTTCTACTTGTTTTTCTGATCGATTTTCAAACAGAAAATCAATGAGTCGACAGATTAGTTATAATACCAAGAATATTAGAGAAGAGTTCGCCACATACCGATACATCATGTTATGCCAAAACACATTACATAAAAAGTCAGTTTTCATTTAAAAAAAGTCCACATCAACTTGGTAAAACTATGATATATTTTTCTTTTTGAAATAGTTAAGATATATAGTTACTAAATAATTAAAACTAAACTCATTTGACTATATTACTGGACAATGATCTGATACAGAATAACCTCCAGTACAAAATACATTTTGTAATGCATTTGCTAAAATAGGACGTGAATATTTATTTTACATCCAATCTAATGTTGTGCCAACTTGAATATCTTCTTTAGGTTCACTAGAACATTGAGGATGTGTGATTGGAGTTGGTAATCGTAATTCAGCAAAACAATCAACATAACCAGCTTCACGTAAAATTCGTCGTGGATGATAATTTTCATTTAAATCACCCATAAACAACACAACTAAATGAGGATTATTAAATTTACCTATCAAATCTTCTAAAGCAGTTACAGTGCGACGTGTTTGTTGTTTACGTGAATTGATACCTGTTTTACGCTCTTCTCCATGACCTTCCCAAGTATAATGAGCAGTTGCTACAAATAATTGTCTTTGTTGTTCATTTTGATTTGTAGATACTTTAATTGTTAATCGTACTCAAAACAAACATCGCAATGGTTCCATTATACCCATATCAACCATTCCATATTCTAACATATTGAACATGTTAGAATTCCAATATATATTACCTTCATATTGCCAACCAGGAAAATCATCTTGTATAAATGCATGAGTTGGTAATGCTTCAATAAGAGTATCATGTAATAATGGATGTAATTCCTGTATACATAGAATATCAGGTGTAAATGCTATCATACATTCAATGATTTGTAAACGACGTTGTGGCCAATTTATGGGATAACCATCTGTTTTGCACATATTAAAAGTCATTACTGATATACGAGAGATATTTATTATTAGAGAATTGAAACAAGTTTCAATAGATATTCTATAATGTATAATGAAAGAGTTTTTTCAAAAAAAAATATATAAACTAGATACAGTTACAAAGAAATCTTCGTCACATGACAACGAATAACAGAATTGTATCTTTATCTTCAGTGGTAGACGAATGTAAATCAAGAACATACTCTGCACATGATGTATTATAGAAGTAAACAACGACAATGTAGAATAGATAAGAACCAAAAAAGTGATAAAGTATAAAAACAGTTCATACAAGGTGTTGCGAAACCTTTTGCTGCATCCCCAGGTTCGACCTTAAGGTAAAATGAATTCACTAAGTATTTTATACTAAATTGAAGCCCGTAAAAAATGTATTTATTGATACTAAATGATAAAGGTTATGAAGACCTTTTAATGTCGGACTTCTGAGATTCTCAGAAATTTGATACCTTTTTTGATGTCGAAAAGTAAGATGCCAGTAATTCAAAAACAAAATAAAACGTTTTTCTTAGATATTTTTACATGATTCCATAGAGCTCGACAAGTTCTACAAAACTATACATTTCAAAAATACTTTGAGCCATCTTTTTGTTATAAAAAATTCCAAAAAATGTGGGTGTGGGTGTGAGTGCTCAAACACTTTGAGGATAAACAAAGCACGCACATTCACACCCCATAACCACACCCACACTCTACACCCTAATTTCGTCAGAGTTGACTATTTTTGCTAACAAGCTTTTTTTAAAAATCAATTGCTTTGTTTATAACAATGTTAAAATTCACTGAGTTTTATTAGTTTTAAAACCGAAGTCTGAACATAACAATTCTTCTGAAAAAAAAATCGAAAAACTCCAAAACTTTTTGCGTGTCCTTTAAACTGAATATTTACAATGTAGAACAGAAAAATAGTAGAACTAAGCTTGCCAAAACTTAAATGATAAGTATTTTATTGTGATAAAGAAACAATAGAAAGAGATTTTGTATTATTGTTGCACAACTTTATCTCGTCAAGTTTTATTAATTCTTATTACAATGAAATAACAATTGCAAGACGAGTTCATTCATACAACTCAAATCCAGCTATATTCATTTTTTTCAATAGATTTTTGTTTTTTTTTTGAAAAATTTCTAAAAATGATGTGAATAAAAGCACTATTGACATGACCTTGGTTTTTTTAAGTTAAGATGAAAAAATTGAAGTATATTTTACAATTTCTCACAAGTATGTTCTGTTGATATTAGTCATCATACATTTGACGTCATCAAACACGTCAACTGATAGTAGATGATTATTATATGACGCAGTTATTTCATTCAACATATAAAAAACAATCCGTCAACAAACACAGTATCAGTTTTACTTTTGGGCAATTTCATTGATTATTCTCGATGGCGAAATACAATATTAAAGATCCTAGAGCAATTGTCTGTAACATCCTTGCTTCGATTAGTTTCATTGGTATAATTATGCTTTTTACAATGGGTGGTATCTTTTTCGCGAAAGAACATCCCAAAGTGTTGAACTATGTCAACAGCACGTGTCGAGTTGACTTAGGTTCATCAAAAGCGTATACATGTAGAACACGCTACAGTTGGTACACTTGTTATGGTGCAATATGGGAAGTACATCATGGAGAAAACAGAACCATATTTGCAGTAATAGTAGAAGAAAAGCGATTTAGATCTTATTCGGATGCATACAAAAGAGCACAAGAATATCAAGTAAGGAAACATTCAAAATGAGATCTCTTTAAAAAATAAGTGACGTGGAAGCCTTTCCAGATGTTTCTACATCCACACCCACATATAATTGCTTGTATAAAAGGTTTTGGAATCGTTAGACGAAGTATCTCTGAAATACGAACTTTTCAAAACATTTTCGTATTGTAGAATACAAGATGGAAACAGGTCTATTTTTATAGAGTTCATAACTTGAAGATACTAAATTCAAGAATTCTGAAACTCTTTATTCACGTAAGTGTATGTAAATTGAAGAGCAATGTGAAATAGTGCAAAAATGTTACTAATTACATTATATAGAACGTTCTCACTATTTCTAAGACATATTGGAGGGTGCACAAGAAATTAAAATTATCCCAATCTAAAAACTTCTTCCAATTATAATCTATCTTAATCCTTTTAGTTCTTTTAGTCTTTTTAATCTTTTTAGTCTCTTGACGGGTGTACGTGTGAATGCGTACTTTCTGTCTGTCTACAGTCATATACACACCAATACCCATACTCGTCAAAGAACTAAATGGATCGAAGGAACTACTGGAAATGAAAATAGTTCTAGGATCAAAAGAAGTAGAGGGTGATGGATCAAAATAATAAAAAGGATTAAAATATATGAAAATCTAAAGGAAAGATAGACCGGAATAAATTTGATCTCTTTTGGACCTATGATAAAAAATCAGTATATGACGATCTCGTATAATTTCTTTTCTTTTTAATATCATCAACGATAATATTTCATGATAAAGATTAGGTATAAAATGAAGTTGAACAATTTATTACTTATTCCGAAAAGATCTGTAGTTTTTCAAAAAATAACTGAAGCTTTTTTTATTATTTGCATTGGTTTTGGCAGTGTTATAAAAATAAATGACATATTTTCAGTGTTAAAAGCTCTTTTGTTTTTTAGGTTGGCTCATCATATCCGTGTTGGTATGATACTAGAAATCCATCAGTTGCTCAATGGAGCAAGCCCAGTACTCGTGTAGGTATTATTCTCCTTTCTTGTGGTGGGTTATCTGTATTGCTATTTGGCATCTTCTTATTTATTGTCATTCAACTTGTCAAACAGGAAAAACTACAGCAAAGATACAATACGAATGATTCAACTTTTAATCCTGATTTTGCTATAAAACAATAAAGGTAAATAGTAATAAACTATCAAATACAATTTTCATGTAAACTTTTTTCTATTGCGATAAACTGTCATTATTGTCTTTGGTAGTTTTCTTTTTAATTTTTTGAAATAAAGAAAAACTTGTATCTGTTAATTTGATTTATTTTTCAAATCTGAATTTGTTGGACCATTTAAAGAAGATCAATGGTTAGTCTCATCTAGGATGTGAGTGTGGGTGTGGGCGTCGGTAAACAGAAAACATACTCACACCCTTATAACACTGATTACATTGTAGATGCTGAAAGAAAGAGTATAATGCATGATTCTGTCGATATGATTGAAATAAAAGAGATAAACTCAGAATTCTTCAGATGAGACAATCACTAATTTAAAATGTATCATAAAACAGAAAGAGCAATCAGTTAGATCATTTATTTTAGCATCGACCATTCTTTATGGTTTCAAAATTGTTAGAATTTTTACAAGCAAGAATTTTGACACTTCTTGCAACATAAATTAAAGATAGTGAGTCTCCATTTAATTTTAGATTGAATTAATTTATTTATTGACTCATTATGAAATTAATAAGTATAGATGTCTTTTATTTTTATGTTTCTAGTACATGAGCAAAGCCTCGGATTACACTTCATTGTATCTCCATAAATATAAGTTTATACATTTAGAAAATTGTTTGCTTTCTATATGATATTTTTTTTTATAGGCTGATACGAAATATCTTCTTATTCTAGATTTTGGGTGTGGGTTATGAGAAAAACAATAAACACACCCACTCGAACATTCACACTCACACCCACACCACCCACCCACACCCACACCACCCACCCACACCCACGGTCTTTGCATGGTCAAAGTATATTGTAAGAACTCGTTATTTTTGACCGAATTGCAACTTGGACTGATATCGTCGTATAATTTTTCTAACCTGAGAACCCATTTACTAATCAACAAAGAATGGAGTCGAAGACTTTTTAACTCCTTCAAAAATTAACGATACAATATTTTGTTACAACAAAAAAATTACGCACTTAAAACATTATCTGGAACTTGTAGAACAAGTTTTAGCACTATCGTACATATTGCGGCTACAGAAGGAAGATGATAAGCGAGGCTATTTTTATCACCTAGTAGGAAGTATCCGAGAATTTTTATCTATGAAAAGTTTCACACTGCTCATCGAGCTCGATACACCTAACTGATTGAAAGTTATTCAAAAGATGACTATGACCATCGAACCGTGGCACAGACATTCATTTTATCAGAATGTCTTATATTTTATCAAATGGTCAATTCTTAAATAATGAAGCTTTTAGTTTTCAATACTTCTGTAGATGTCCCTAGTTTCTTCAATCTTCCAACAACTATTTTAATTCATAATTATTACTCGATCCATACATCAGAATCTGTCCATCTTTGAAATTATCCTTTTTTTGTATTTAAAGCAGAAATAAGTATTGATGAATAGTGATAGGATTAAATATTATACGTTGCAGCCAATAAAAAATATATACATCATAGCAGATATACAAAAAAAGAGCAAGGTACCGCCTAGCTAGGTATTCACAGTAAATTATGAGACAATAAGATACAAATAATAGTAGAAGGAAAGAGAGAGATAGAGTAAATATCACATGTCGTTATTTTTTACTTTTTTTTGCTTTTGCATTGTACTATTTTTACTATATTTTCTGATTGATATTATTTAATTAATTTTGATAAATAATTATATTTTCTTTCGCTTTATATTCAAAAAACGTATGATCGTTTATCAGGAACATTCTACTAGACACTTTATCTTACGTATAAATGTTTATTAATTTAAGTTATTGCGTTATTACGTCATCACGTGAAAAAAGCACGTGTTACAATCGGTAAGTGGGTGCGGTCCTGTCATGACAACTATATTTATTTTTATCTTTTCTGTTCTTGGCGTACATAGCATAGCACAAAGATCAGCAAGTAAATGTCGTTTTTTTTTGTTTAGATCTTATAGCGTATTTTCATTGTTATTTGTATTCATTTAACAAACGAGTATCATGGCTAGTAAGCTTACATGTACTTTTCAAATGGTCTTAAATCAGGTGCTGATAAAGCTAAAAGAAATTTTATAAGTTACTCTGTTATTTATTTGACTAATTTGATTCTTCTTCTATTATTTGTAGAAAACAAGTACAACTATCATCTTTCACAAATCTTTATACCTACTCCATATTGTTAAATATGTAATCAAGTAATGTTTAAACAGAGTCGTTTCGTAAGCCTCATCGTTTTTTATTTACATATACATTTTTGAATGTTTTTTGTTTGTATTTAATTATACGAGTTTTTTTTTTTTGAATAAGAACAAAACATCAATTGAAAACTAAGAGTGGATCTTCTAAGTATTTTTGCGTTCAGAAAATTAGAAAACTAAGCAGATAAGTTCCAAGTTCGTTCTGAATTTAATCTAAATTTTTTATTGAAAAAAAAAGTGCAAACTATTGTAATAGATGGCCCTACGAAACAATTTACTCTATTATGAAACATATTTCTTCGATGAATATTACGGATACTAGTCTGACATAAACTGATTATCTTTCTATCGAGATCTATCAAACTTTGATCAACATTCTAATTTTCTAACATTAGATAACTAAACAAAATGTGAAGATAAGTAATACTTTGACGTGTGTTTTTTCAGACGAACTTTAAGAGCTAAAATTGCCTTGGTCTTTTTCGTTCAATCAATATTATTAAATTTTAACATGAGTCATCAAGAAAGAACTTCTTTTTTATGACTCTCGATAGAAAGAAGCAAACTCAAATTTAAATTAAAAATATAGAGATGAATTAGTAGAAATAATGTCGTTTCTCAGTCGAATAGAAACGATGATATATGAATATAACAATACATAGAAGCAGAATGATATAATTCTATTATTAAGAGTAAAGAAAAAAGGAAACATAGTTCAAACGAACGTCCAACACACTCCGGTTCATTAAGTACAGAAAAGAACAGAAAACAGTTGATAGAATTCTTACATACGATTGAAGAATAGAATAACATTTTCTAGGTTTTTTTTTCTTTTCGAGATTTTTTTAAAGATTGTTTGGCGAAACTAGCATCCTTCACATAGGAAACAAACGCCTAAATTTCATAGTTCGAAATGGATTTTATTGCTCAAAAGTGATTATATTTCAGTCAGGAAATCATCTTTAACAAAATAAATTTTCTCTGAATCTGGTCTGTGGAAACACCTCCGCCGCACTTTTTAAAAATAAAATTTTGTTAAAAGATATATGCTAACGTACGTCACCGGCGTAGTTTCACATATTGATTGTAAATATTATCTTGATTTTACTCTAGTTGTTATTTTATAACTCAAAAATCACACACTTTACCTTTTGTGTAAGTACTTTTTAATCTAGTTTAATGCGTTGTTGCATTACCACGTGGAAAAAGTCCCGGCCCTAGGCGAAAACTATCTAATTAAGGGTTATTTGCTTTGAAACTTGTATCGAAGCAAGGACTTGGTGAGTTCCGATCACAGGCAAAAGCTCGAGTCCTGCCCTCTTACTCAGGCTGAGATATTAAGTCAACGCCAATTGTTTTTGTGTACTCAAAAAGTGAGTACACTCTAGAATCGGTCAGTGTGTCCGGCCGGCCGTCCGTCCGGCCGTATACACGATAACGTTTGAAAGAAGAGTCCAATCGCGATGAAATTTTCTGCACAGTTTAGTCTTAACAATGTCTCGGTCGAGTTCGAAGATGAGAATGATTGACCGAGCCATGGCTGAGTTATTGCAAAAATAGTCATTTTTCCCTATGCTTCCCTATGAGAAGATAGACCCTTCTCTGTTTTCGTAAAAAACTTTTCCTATCATAGTCAAATAAAACCCCAACTATTATATACCATTCGATAGAGAATTTCACGAGCTACAAAATGATATATAAAACATAAGGAAACAAGAAAGTTAACTCACCTATTGCAAAGATAATTAAACGGAATTCGGTTCTGTGTTTGTCCACGCTCTAATTGATCCATAAATAGAGCTCTATCTTTCGATCACAGAGATGATAGTTCGAGGTTTTCTGGGGTGGAGAACTCGAATCTGTGTTCCATGCACCTCGAAATTCCATTGGTTGAGCAGTGACCAATAGAAATCAAGTTATAGGAAAAGCGAGTTTCTTAGGGTAAACCAAGGTGAATAGTTCAAATCTGAGCTGTATCTGCCTCCAAATTCTATTGGTTGAGCAGTAGCCAATAGAAATCAAGTGTTTATAGAAAAGGCTTGCCAGGACAATTTTGATGTCCACACATTCTAGGATGACTGATCTGACTGATTCACTTTTTGAAGTACACATAACTCTCGGATTTAAATCCGAGGTTTCCACATTTATTTCTTCATATTTATTGACGAAATTATGTGATATTCGAAGGAAATGCTGGTACTTTTCGATTTGTTGAAATAAAGGTAATATTTTTAGCGCAATAGGTAGTTCCGATGGTGATATACCTATATTAGAAAGGTCGCCTACATTTGCCGTATCCTAGTGATTTCCCAGAACTGTCGGTCCAGAGGTATAGAACAGTATGAACCTCCATCTCTGTAAAGGCTATAATGCTGAAAGTTTTAGCATAAGTTCGCCCATACTTATGTAGTCTAGAGTAAAATTTTCAGGTCGAACAGCTGAGCCTAGCTCAAGATTTGAGTCGCATACTGGTAGGGTTGCAATAGGCCAGTTCCGTGTGTAAGCGGTATATAGATCACAACTTAACGAAGACACGTCGGCTTGCAATGAAAATTTTACTACAGGGAGACTCAGACCAGGGCTTTTTGATGATGACTCGAGTGGTATTGTATATCTTTCCTATCCCGAGATGACACAATACGAAAAAATCCTTGGCGTTGACCTGATATCTCAGCCTGAGTAAGAGGGCAGGACTCGAGCTTTTGCCTGTGATCGGAACTCACCAAGTCCTTGCTTTGGTACAAGTTTCAAAGAAAATAACCCTTAATTAGATAGTTTTCGTCTAAGGTCGGGAGTTTTGTCTACTACTGTATATAGTCATGCGATCAAACCTGTATTTATTTTTATCGTTTCTTTTCTCGATGCAAATAGAATAATATAACGATCTTCTTCTAGATTTATATCGTATTTTTATTGTTATTATTATTCATTTAACGGTTATTACTTATCATGGCTAATAGTCTTACACGTACTTTCTTATTTGGTTCACGAGGTAATTAGAAAGCTTGATTTCTGTAATTATTTTTTCAAATAATTACTTGATATTTTAGTGGTACAAACAAGCTTTGTACGTACACTCACTTCTCAAGGTTCAAAAGGAAGCGGTACCAATACTCAATCAGGTGGTTATGGTGGTAGTGGTTTATCATCTCAACAATCACGTGGTCGTGGAGGCAGCGGTTCATCATCTCAACAATCAGGTGATCGTAAAGGCAGCGGTTCATCACCACAACAATCAGGTGATCGCAAAGGCAGCGGTTCATCATCACAACAATCAGGTGATCGTAAAGGCAGCGGTTCATCATCACAACAATCAGGTGATCGTAGAGGCAGCGGTTCATCATCACAACAATCAGGTAGTACTGAACGCACTAGTTCAACAAGCCAAAAAACAAATGTTCTTGGAGCCGATGGTGCTGATTAAGCTAAAAAAACTATGTAAGCTAACTTTTATTTATTTCATTGATTTAATTTTTTTTCTATTTATAGTAAGCAAGCGCAACGATCATCTTAAATAAATCTTTGTACTTATTCCATTTTTTTTAAATATGTAATCAAGCACTACTTAAACATACCGATTTCGTTAGCCTGACACTTTTTTTACATACATTTTTTTGAATTCCTTATATTTTTATTTGATTTCACGATATTTTTTTTTTGAACGAAAATAAAATAAAAAATATAAAAGCTTCAGATGATCGTCTCAACATCGGTCGAAAACTAAGTGGAAGACGTCCAAATATTTTTGTGATCAGGAAATTAGGAAAACAAACAGTCAAATTCAATGAAATACGTACGAATGAAGGCAAACAAAAATAATTAAAAATATTAGTTGATCTGCATTATTGGACGATGATAACTGTTTTGCTACGACAAAAGATAAACCGTTGATGAAGTCAAATTGCTGAAATTAGGTGATTATTGTATTGATTATACTAACATACGCAGCACTTTCATCAGATAAACTTTTAATAGAAAATCTTCTCACGTTATCAACTAATTAATCCAAAGTTTGTTTGAGGAATGTATCCTATTATGATAGAGTTAATGAATCATGTACTTCACCTTCACAAGTATAATTTGTCTGATTAAAAAAGCCAAATATATTCCATAAATCAATATCCAGCAGAACAATCTTTCTTTCATTTATCTTTATAAAGTTTCATTTTCGATATTTTTACGTTTGACCAAAGTTGAATTCAGCTATAAAAACCTCTTTTATGCGTCTATTCCGATAGAACTTGAATATTCATCTTCAATTAATCAATTGAAGAATATTAGAACGAATCTTAGTAACAGCTATTAGTTGAAGTCAAGAGCAAATATCCAAAATATAACATTAAAAAAAAGTACTAATTAATACTTTGATAGACCTGTCATCTACACATTCTTTTCATAGACACACTGAAATGTACAAATTAACGAGAAGATTTTTCACATTAGAATTTGTCAGATTGGTCCAATATTCGGTTCTAAAAAAATTCCTGTTGACCAAGGTTGAATCTGGAAGTTGTATATTGGCTGAATTCGAGCCCGATTCAACAGGTGCCATTCTGAAAAAAGGATCCAGCTATAGCTTGATTCTTATGGAATTATCGTCAAGAGTATAAATTTTTCGCAAAATAAATTTTGATACTCAGAAACATAGGAACATAATTGGTGTGAAACATTAGAAATGGTACAGAGAACTCCGCTCAGTGTAGGATGCTAGAATCGAAATAGAGCTAAGAAATCTTAATCTTTATATTTTGCATCAAGATCATTTTGACGAGTGTACCCGCTAAAAACAGTAAAAGGATTAATTACATCTGCCTGTCACTGCACTTTATCTAATACGGCAAAACTGTGGGAAGTGTTAACTAATTACAGATTTGTCTAAAGCAGTTCTTCAAACCACTCATAAACCTCATTTTGCACCTATGTGATTTAAGCATACATCCAGCATAACATGCAGATGAGAATGTATCCTCATGAAATGAATAAACAGATAATTTCGTCAATAACGAGTAGCTGACTGTTAATATTTATTTTTTAAACTCGTAAAATTATTACGAAAGAAAGAAAATTAAAGGAAAAATTACCCATGTAAAACAAATGATCAAAATAGACTTCTACATCAATAATTGCATAAATGTGGCAAAAAACCTATTTCAATAGATTATGTTTTAAAAATAATCCATTAAAAAAAATAAGAAAAAATCGATTAAAAATCTAATCTATTCAAATTCACTTCGCACTTAATCAATTATAGTCGATTGCTCAAGATTTTTCATAAGTAATAGATAAAACAGTAAGACATCTACTAGTGAACACCACTCTATAATAAAAACCTCATTACTATGAACGTTTTTAAAGAATTCAAAAAAAAATCGATTTTTGCTGTAGAACTTTATTTTAATCAGATTTTTAGTTATTTTTTTTTCTCCATATAGATCTAACATACAATGAAAATTAATAAATTTCAGTAGATTTTAATCCGAAAAAAAAATCAATTAAAACATCTTTTTTTTACAGTTTAATCAACTTTCATGGATCTTTTAATGTGATTATCCATCTTAATTTAAAACTATTTAAATACGTGTTCCAACATTATCCTCTTTACATGACTTAGTACAGTAGTATGTTCGATGAGTGTGATTAAAATAGATTAATAAGTAATTATAAATTAAGATAGATGAACTAGCATTCCATGTAGAAGCAATTGAAAATATCTTGTAATTGATTTTAAATCGCAATATAATTGATTTTAATCCAGTTTTTACCACTTTTTTTTTTACATGAGTACGGAACATCTTCCAAACTCAAAGTATATTAAACGAGTTGTGTATTCTAATTTTGAATAAAGAATTAGACTTACTATTGATTTTCTATTTCTTGCATGGTAACTGTGATTCCATTAATTCTATTCGATTTATTATTATTTCAAATAATGTTTAACAAGAGTTGAAATCTGTCAGAATATATCTCATTCATGATTAACATCAAAACTATCAACTACTTTCATATATTTATGAGCTATATTTTTTGTCTTAGATATACAATTATGTTGAAAAAAATAGTTTTTTCTTGTGACATCGGAAAATTTCAGAGTATATGCTTATCTTTACTTTCCTGATAAACATCAAATTATATGTCCTATAGTTATTTTTCCTTGATAGTCCTATTACGTATCAGTGAATAGACAAAACGACGTTTTTCTATTTTCTACCTAGTGATCTTCTATTATATTTTGTTATTATTTCATTAAACTTCAGTTTCCTTTGTAACAATTGAGTTAATTAACATACACCTTTTGTAGATCTGAAGATTAAAAGCTTTTCATAAGATTGGGCGTGGATGTGTGGGGTAGTCGTCTTCTTTCTGTCTCTTCTTCATTAAAATATATCTATTACTTGTTTTTGGATGTTAAATTATGTTTTATCATCATAGAAGATATCGGTCGGTAAACAGAGATAATAAACATTTGGTAGGATACATTTCGACTATCTTTCGGTAATAAATGCAATACAGTCTCTTCAGTTAAATGCACAAAAAAATGATAAGAACACAAACATGTATACACTTAAAAATGCGAAGCACATGAATAGAAAGGTATTACTACAAGTAAAATAGACAAACGTATAGTTTTAATATCTGGCATCTGATGAGTTAAAATATCCTAGTATTCGGAGCACTAAGAATTATCGAGGTAAAGAGGGTGATGATGATTTTATCGTAAAATGTAGACTCCTAGCTATGATGACATTAACATTTCGTCCATACAAAAGGACATATCAGGCGACTCGAGATAAGAAGATTTCTTTAAATAGAACTTTAAATAAGATGCAAGTCGAAAACATGTTGTTTCAATTATAATAATATAACTGATGATAGTCCGAAGACTTTTTTCGTTTGTATTGTATGTATGAGATCGATTCTTCACTCAGGTAGAACAATATGACTAACTTAAATGGAACGTATACGACCGTAAAGTCGACATATATTCGTGGATGTGGATGTGTGTAAAGAGATTCAACATCCACACTCGCACATCCTACATCTATCCTTGTATACGAGTTATACAAATTATTATGTGAGAGCATTCAGGCAAGGAAGAAATATGTGACAGTGAATTATATTCGATAAATATCGATATGAAACGTAAAATGAGAAAGAATTAAAATGATCTTTTTGCATAAATTTAAGGATTATTATGATGACGGTACACAAAAATAATAATATCTTATTATGAATAGTAAGTAAATAAAGTAACTACAAGAGAACATACTTCATAAGTAATTCTTTTTTCATGTAAAACCTATATTGATATCTGTGATTCCTTTCGACATATCATGTAGAACACTAAATTTATTTGATATAAATTTACACTATGTATAGAGTATTTCTTTTCGAATTTTCTAGTCGTCTCTGAGTAACTCATGTAGGTAAAACAAGAATAAAAAAACAACAGTTGTCTGACATAATGTCAATGAAATTTCGCAGAAAGCTGTAGGCTTCAAATTAATTTCAATATGATAGAAACTAAATGTTTCATGGATTATATTATATTTCAATTAGTTTATTTGTTTACTGTTCATAATACGATACTTTCATTCATTATATCATTTCAGATACGAGTAATGCGTTAAAATGATTCGTGATGTGCCAAGCTACTATATTGTTGCTTTTGAAATAATTGTTCTGTGCTTTTCGTACCATTTTTCTCTCTGCCTAGCGCAAAAAAAATTAATGTGTCTATCGCTTATTTTTCGTTATAAAAATATCTCGCGTTTGATTTAATCATTTTGAAATGACGAAAATTATTATCGACAATTATTGCTTATAGTTGAACGATTTTTATTGACTGTCTGATTTATTTTTATCGCAATGTACTTCATTCTTATTGGAATGAAAACGGAAGAAACTCGAAGTTGTTTTATTTTCCTACCAAGTAAAAACTTCTGTTTTTTTTTTAATAATAATTGTGAACTAGAGTAGTTCGATTACTTAAAAAATATTAAAAATGAAATCATAGATTGACTTTAACTCAGAGAATAATATTAAAATATGAATTTCCTTGTTTGTTAAATAGTTGTGATGCAATGAGTATACGTGTCATCATCTTTAGAAATTTTAAGTTGCTCGTAGTTTATTACATGGCGATTTTCGTTTCTTTAGAGACATCGATAATTTTTGTTTTATTTCTTATCCTTCATGATAGAATTCATATTATTATGCGTGCAACTCAAAAGAAATTGAAAAACAAACATACATTGCCAAAGATTTCAAATTTATTTAATGAAGGGAATGTAACATAAGTAAATAAATCTTCGTGGGAAACAAGCCTTATGCAAATGTTGTTACATCGAAAATATCTAGATATGAATATTTCATTTTCTAACGATAAGAGTAAATTCGATTTAGATTTGCAGTCTCCTTTCCGATTCCAGGGCCATCGATAATTGATAGTCATCATTCTTTTACACGAAAACATGTGACCGTCGAATTACTTTATTTTATTGTCTTTTACCTTTGATTTCTAACAGCATGCAGTATTTACTTTGCAGTTTGCAAAAAAGGATGTTGATTCTTATCGAATATATTTTTATGCATGCTGTTTGCTTCGGCGAAGACATTGTAATCAAATATTACGCTTAGTCACCTTTATAAATACTCTCATTTGAGTGTATGTGTATAAAAAAAACGACGAAATTTTCAGGTGTCATGTGTTTCTGCGCTGAATAAGAAGACGAATTCACCAAGTGAGTTTGTGAATGTTGCTGTTCCGTTGATGACTGCCATCAGCCACTTTACAGTTACTTATTTTTTCGATGAGAGTGAATACTATACTTGCAAGTATTTTACATAGCATGAGTTCTTTTTTTGTTAGATAAGTATGAAAAGTATTTCAGAATATGACTCAAAAAAACATTACAAAGTCAAATCTTAACTAGCAACACAAACAAATGAATATTTTACAGATAAATCTGTTTGTATTAGGAATGCAGATACATAGACAAGAATTTTATGTAACTCGATAGAGATTCCGATTAAGGTAGAACTCGTGTTAATTCATCAGTGAAGACTTGAGAGGAAGTAGTGTTTTTAGAGTTATGCTGTATTGATGAGTCCCTAGAGACAGCGAAGATAGAAATCGATTCCACAAAATGATTAACCCGAAAAAGATATGCATGCATTAATGCATTAGAATGATGCAAAAAGGATCGATAATACTATATGTTTATGCCGCTAAGAATGTTGATAACTCTACGGCGTATAGATTAGCATAAAATTTAGTTTTAGATTATTGTTGAGTTATGCATTCATAGGCTACAGAGTATTGAATATATCAGAGAAACTTTCATTCAAAAGGAAAATAGTAAACTAATCACAGAAATCAAGGAAAATTAATATGAGTGAGGTTAAATGCTGAACAAAGTTTCAACTTTATAATATATCATATTCTCAAACAAGAGTCTCGCAATAATTTGTGATGTTTGTCGTCAATTATCTATAATACAGTCGTTTTAAGAGGAATATCAAATTGTTCTAGACTAAAGATTGTTGAACATATGTTTTTTCTTGTTTTATAATCTTTAATGCATATTTTTCTAGTATATTTCATCCTGATTTTTACAATGGCAAGATCAAGTCACACTCAAAGTGATCATGATTTAATTCAAGCTGCACTAACAGCCCTTAGTGGCGTGCAATTGGTTCCGAACAATAGATCGTCCCAGTCGTATAATATACTCTCTGCATTTAATCATCATACCACGACATATTCATCTGGTGGCGTCGGCAATACTTACTCAGCCCGCAATATGGAAAATACTAACATGATAGAAATATACGTTAAACAATCGAATGATGAAAATATCACTTGTCAAATAGATCCATCTAAAACTATTGAGGATCTCAAAAAAATGATACAAAAAAAGAAAGGTATATCAGCTGATCAGCAACGACTCATTTTTGCTGGAAAACAATTAGAAGATGGAGCAACATTGACCCATTATGGAATACATAATGGAGCTACATTACACTTGGTTCCACGTATGCGTACTCAAGCTCCATCTACGCTAGATCTTTCAAGTCTCGATCCACAATATGATTACGATTTTACAGATGTGAATGATCACAGTCATAAATTTCAACGAGGTGGACTCGATTATGTTCGTCCTTGCGGCTGGAAACGCTTTGCTATTAAAGTAACAGATAAATATGAAAATTCGGTATGGCTTGGTCACCAGAACACTGAAGGAGAATGGCCTGTCTCTTATCATGGAACTGGTCTCAATGAAAACAAAACGATGGCGATGGATGGCTACAATTTAACGAGAGGTAAAACATATGCCTTTGGACATGGCGTTTATTCAACTCCTGACGTAAATGTGGCAGAAAAATATGCAGTCAAATTTTCACATGAAGGAAATCAATATATGGTTGTACTACAAAATCGTGTGAATCCTGAACAATTAGTAAAATTATCGGCTGCTGAAACTGGCATTGGTGATTACTGGATTAGTCCTAGTGACAAAGATATCCATCCATATGGAATTCTAATTCGAAAAGTTTAAATACGCCGCAAACAATAAATAATAAACATGAATTTCAAGCATTATTAATATTTTGTTTTGAATATCCTCCTGTCTTTATTATTTCTTTTTTTTGTAAGATGAAATAAATTCATAAGATTTCCAGCAAATAGCTGAGAGTGTGAAATTGAATATGAGTATGAGTACATATTTGTGTGGCGTTCTTCCAGAGACAATACACCTACACATCCACTCCTAGCTAAGAAAACTTTACTTGCCCGATGAGGTATTTTTGGCTCTTGTTTAGCGAATATCTCTGTTGATGTGACTCTACATGGAGTGAGATCGATTTTTGAGGAAGTTTTAAATAAACAATCTGTTAAATTACAATAACAATCATATAACTGAACTATTTCAATATCAGATTGATTTAAAGAACTATACGTATAATATGAGAGTGAATTTGAGTGCAGTTCTTCTTTAAGTTACAACCCACCTTTAAAGTAACTAAAATCTCAAATAAATGTTGATATGAAAGAATCACTATGCGATGACTCACAGATGATAAATCGGTGGAAAAAAAACAATCCTATTAAATAAATGGTTATATAGAAGACACATGTCTTTATTTTACTTTCTTTTTATGTATTAGATAACAGTTTGCAAATGCATAGATAAGAACGAAAAAGTACTGAAATTTGAGTCAATATAGATTAAAACGAAGTTATCTAATTGAAACGTTTTAGGATTGATGAATATCCATTTAAAATGCGAAATGACATTGTCAAACTATTGCATCTCCGTATTTGAAAAAAGTATAGAACAGTGATTATTAAGTACTAAAGTTACGGCGAAATAACTACATGAACAGTGACTTAAAAATAGAAATTTTTTTTTAAGAAAGTGCTTACCTATGTCGTAAAAACTGTCGATTAACCGGCAACAACAGCTAGTAACTTTCACACAGCTAGAGAAAAAACACATTCTCGTGACTGAGAATGTTCTTTTCTCTTTTTTAATGAAAAAAAAAATATTTGACAATAAGAAACATGATATAAATCATGTTCGCAAGTATTCAGCTGAGAAGCAGGCAAAAAAACTAATATACAAGGTCTGAGCAATGAGAAATCATCATAAACACTTTAGATAAGATTTGAGCCAGGATAAATTTTTATATTATGCTGATAATTTTGACAAGTTCAGCGTGCTCAAACTGATAAACAATCAAATTAGGAATGACAATTTTCTTTTTTAAATTGATATAACTCTATATCTACAATGCGTATTAAAGATGGTGGGTAAAGCGTCAGTTTTCGTCACATCGGTATTTTCATTATTTCCTTAAAGTTCCGAAAAGTACGAAACGTTCATTTTTTTTACGTGAGTCATTCATCAACGAAGTATATCAAAATACGACTCAACGATACAGCTGCGAAAAAGCAAAAATAAATGTCCATACCCATGAAAACAAAATTTGGTATAAAAATGCGTTTCAACCCATCATTTTGTAAGTTCAACGTGTTTAAACGCATTGATTTCTTTTCCCAGTGCATTTAAATGCATCCTTTTTATTTTGATTATATTGCCTGTTCTTTTTCGGCTACAAAGTCAATTATTTTGAAAATATATTTACCGTGAAATTCGCTACAAAACTATATATTTCTATTTAACGTAAATAGTTTGCATCATTTTAGAAAACTCTATATATTTGTCTACTCTAACTTTCAACACTTTTCTCTTGGAAAATTTTTACGAATTTTTTTGGATCTAGTTTAAACTCATCAATCAAGGTTGATTTGAATTGTACTCGATCTCAATCTATTCACTGATTAAATTTATTTGAAACTTCGACTACACAACGTATCAACACGATAATATGCGCACACATACGTATTAATACTGAAAAATGGTGCGATGATAAAATGCAAATATTATATCATGCGAACGTTGACCGGCAAATAGTTCTCATATAAATTCATTACATTACTGTGTTTCAGATAAATTTAATCAGTGAATAGATTGAGATCGAGTACAATTCAAATCAACCTCGATTGATGAGCTTAAACTAGATCCAAAAAAATTCGTAAAAATCTTCTAAGAGAAAAGTGTTGAAAGTTGGAGTAAACAAATATATAGAGTCTTCTAAAATGATGCAAGCTATTTACGTTAAATAGAAATATATAGTTTTGTAGCGAATTTCACGGTAAATATATTTTCAAAAAAATTGACTTTGTAGCCGAAAAAGAACAGGCGATATAATCAAAATAAAAGTGTCCGATTTTATCTGGACCACCCGATGGATGTATTCTACTGAATACAGTGAAGAGAATGATAACATCACAAAAAAAGAAGATGGATACTAGAATACACAATGACAAGTTTTGATATCTTTTGATCGCATAATTCTACAATTGGTCTAGTACGTATACCACTTTATGTAAATAAGATAAAAGACGTTGCTATGAACCATAAGGACATAGCTAGTGGATTTACTATTGTCTGAATTTCTTAGTTTTCTTTATCACAACATATAAATAAACAAATTAGAAGTTTGCATCTTCGCACTGAAATAATATTTATCTGATAGAACAAGTCTAAACCCAGGGTTGCCAGATCATCTGAATTTTTCCAAATCGTAGTGTTTTTTAAAATTTTCGTTTCATTAAAATTTTCGATATATTCTTTGACAGATTTCATGTTGCGCCATCTTTACTTTTCTGTGATCATTGGGTAACTGATTTTATTCTTAGAGACAAGAAGAAAACGAAGAGACGATGCAATATGATAAGTATTTTTTAAAAATCTCATCTAAGATTTCTCAAAATTACTTCGATTAGCGTTACAGAGTAGAATATAAATGGTTTGAAACGAGAGAAAAAAGAAATTGCCATTTGATTTCGAGGAAAAGATTTCCCATCCGAAAATTCAGAGTTTAATCATCCTGATATTATGATTGGTTTTACAATCCTCAGTTACTTATATAAAGGATTAGATATAAAACAAGTAAAACACGGATTACTCAACTTAAAAAATATTCTGAAATAAGATAGAGATAGTTTATTACTATTATGGATTCAAGAAAAAAAAACTTGGATTGACAAACAAATTCACAAAGAAAAAGAGGATGATCCAGAATGGTCCAAATCTTTCAAAACTCTTGATCTTGAAAATGAAGATAGAATTGAAAAAGCTCATTTTTATCTTTCTCGAAACTTTATTTTTGTTCAATATTATTTAAATAATTTCACATTTCCAAATGACACTAAACACTACAAAAAAAAAGGATTTTCTGATACCGATGATTGTAATGATACCATGCTTCAGTCTATTATTCCAAAACGATTACCATCTCAAGAGGGAACAAGTTGAAAGATGTTGCATATTTTATCAAGAGAAATAAATAAGAAGTAACAGTCCGAAATAGAAATATCTAGTCCTAAGAAAATTTTAGATCAAGTTTCTAACTATGTGAAAGAAAATAAGGATTGCTACATTCTAATTGATACAGACGCTATCATTACAGAAATGAGTAATTTTGATGTATCCGAATATCTTATTAACAACATTGATAAAAGTAATAAAATAGTGGTAATTTTGAGAAATAAAGAATATTTATCATTATCAACGTGTCATATTGATAATAAGAAATTATTTGTTTATCTAGACGAAGTTCATACTCATGGATCTGATTTGAAACTATCATTAATTGCGCATATCATTGTAACACTTGGAAGGAATATGAATAAAGATAAACTTATGCAAGCAGTTATGCGTCTTCGTGATCTCGACTTTAAGCAATTGATTGTGATATGAGATTCAGAGGAAATCTCAGCAAAGATTGCAATAATAAATAGGATTCAACAAAAAGATATAACAAGTAAACATGTTTTAACATGGATCACCTAGAATATTCGAAAAAATGAAAATGATTTATATTTTGCAATGAAAGAGAAATTAAAATACGTAATTAAATGTAAAGCACTTGAGTATCAAAATAAAGTTAAAGATGTTCATATGGATTCTCTCATTATAGCATATATAAGTGAAAGCTTTATGATACTACTTCTCAGGAACGAAATTCAAGAGATCTTTTAAATCGAAATGTAAGTGCTTATTTAGATGATTTTTACCCACGTTTTAAAAGTGAACTAGAAAAGAAAAGGTAATCTTTAGCATTGATTGAGGGGATTGATAAAAATCGAAATGATGTCGATTGACCAAAAACGAAAAAACTGTTAGAAGCAATAGATCAAAAACTTCCTAGCAGAATATCAACTGTTAATACTGATTATAAGTGTGATCACGAAAATGAAAGAGAGATTGAAGAGATGCAGCATGCTGAAGTTACTCTGGTAGTAGAAAAAACACTGGCACCCGCAGTTATTTGGAATTTTGATACGATCTTTGACCAAAATCTTAAAGAAAAAGGATTAAAAGAAGAGAATGACTAACCAAACCTAAAAGAATTAAGAAGATGTTTTGAGTTTACCGATATTGATGATCTGAAAAATTTTAAATAGTATAACAAAGTCTTTGCGACAGAAAATTTTATCAAAACAATTCGACACATATATGAACAAAAATAAACGATATCAAACCGATTATTTGAAACCTGTTAACATGATTTTAATTCATAGAACATATGAAAAAGTGTGTTTTATTCTGATTTCTACGTTTGAGGCTCAGCATCTTATATCGTTGTGCTATCAAAAACAAGCTCCTAAAATAAGCCTAATTCATATCGATAATGTTAACGATCCCACCGTGGTTCCAATAAATGCAATAGTATTAACAAAAGAAGAAATTAATAATGTTATAGCTGTAATTCGATTATCCAATGGAGATTGTCGCTTTAATATAGAAGAAATCATTTGTAATAGAAGAATGCGTGGCTATTGTTGATAGTAGTGCTTTCCATCAAAACAAAGCAAAATCTGAGCAAATTTATAATGAACTTGAATCTAGACATTATCTTACGAATGGTTTCATGACTTATCAGCTAACAACTATATTAGCTAATCGAAGTGAAAAAATCTTAATAGAAACAGAGGCTAAGCTGGGAGTCGATCTTCAAATTCGGCTTCATTCAATTATTAATAAAAGCATTCCAGAAGATCCTGAGAGTGTTTGGAAATTGTCTGGACTGATTAGACAGTTGATTCGGATTAGAGGAAAGGTGGGTGTACGGGTGTGTGGGCATATACTTTCACTTCATCCACATTCACACCCACACCCACCCATTGTTATCGATACAATTGAACTCAATGATTGTCTTTGACAAGAAATTAATTATTTAACAGATGATGAAGATAAAATTGAAGCCGTAGTAGGCAAACATCCATTTCATATTTTATTGATCAAAACTTTCTATAAATCATATCCATATGCATCTTATTATTGCCCATCGTGAGATTTACATCGATTAACACAAATTCCATGGATTGGAAGTTTTGGCGATTGTCATTTGAGAAAATAATAGCAATTATAAGTAGAATTACGTATTCCGGCAGATCAGTCACATACAATCCATATCAAAGGTCATAGTCGAAATTAATACATTTGAAATATTCATAGTTAATCAATGCCTAATAAAAAGATATGTTGTTTTCTCTTTTCTCTAGCTGTCGAATTTCTCAATTCAGGGTGTCGATGTTATTGAAGAGAAGAATTAAATCCACACCCACACTCATTCTACTTAGCCAAGATATTTTCAACTTATGAAAAAAACTTTGGTATTAAAGGAAAATTAGACAGTTCATACAGACTGTCTAGCCTGTTGTAAGGTCTACTTGGGCTGCTATCACAGACTATACATAAACAACGTGACTTGTACTTGTCACATGCAGGCAGGCAGACTTAGAGGCTTGTTTAGGACTCTGATATATGTATAATCAGATTGTAACAATATTCACAGATAGTTTTTATTTCCATTTCATTGCTTAGTTTCCTCAATATTGAATAAGATAAATAGAGGAAGACTTTGCAATCGATATATGAACCAATCAATATTTGAAGAAGAAGAATGATAATATCAAATCTTGACAAATACGTTTTGATCTTATTTGCTCTTTTTGGATTATGATACTAAGGACTTATTTAAGATTGTGGGTGTCGCTTGTAGGTAACTGAATCTTTAAAAGAGAACAGTGGCCAACAGGAAGCTTGACTTACATACACACCTACCGATAGAATTATGTAGCTTTAAAGACAAAACTGATTTTTCAGCTGGTTGAAGTTTGTCGATAACTTACAGGAAGATGCAGTCTGTGAAAAATAGCGGATTTATGTTATCAATCTTCAGAAAGAGATCAAGAATTTTTCAAATACTTCTGTATTACATCGACAAGAATTGATCATTCTGTGGAATCCAGTGTCAAAAATTTCCAGACATAGAGCATTTGCCATGTCTCGCTCTATTCAAGGTGGGTGGGTGTGGCTGTGATTGTAACCATGAGTAGATCAGCATCTACACCTCACACTCAACTTTAACTTTGATTAGCTATCGATCTAGAATCGGTCCTGTTGCGCACAATTTAGCTCTCTGAAAAATTTTCAACTTATAGTTTCCTTATAAGTTGTTTCCTTTATACAGAGTATTGAAAGTCGTTATTTCCAAAAGACAGAATAACTAGGAAACCTAGAAAATTCACCATGACATCCAGAATGATTGTAGAAAAATGAAATTACCTGTGCATATGCATCGTGATCTGCTCTATTGAATGACATCCAACGCAGACTTCTATTCGAAAAAATCGAGGTTTTATTGTATGCTTCAATTTTTCCGAGTTATTTCAGAAAGAATTTGAGTAAAATCTTTAACTCCGAATTGTATAATGATAGTTTTGCAAACTTCTACACTCGTTCAGTTTTTAACTGCCTATCCGATGGTGTTCGAATGATATCTCAATCACTTATATTGGCTGAGCTATTCCAAAATTTAACAAATGAAATTTGAAAATTGTGAAATTAAATTTAAAAATTTAAGTTATCTACTAGAAACTTGAATTATCAAAACTTTTTCTTCGTTACCTATAGCTGAAAAACCAGGATTTTCTAGGAACCCAACTTTCGAGGTTTTCAAAGAAAACTTCTTAGAGGTAAAAAGAAATACCACATCGAAAAATTTCTTGTAAACCAAATGACAGATCAGTAGATTAAGCCATTCTCAAACTAGCCTAGACAAACTTTCTTATGGAACATATTGATACTAAAGTCATCGGCATGTACTGCAAAAGACTCTTTATCTTTTAATGCACAATACTTATCTTTGAGCATTGATCTCTATGAATAAACTGTCACATACGGCGTGTTTTACCCTATAGAAAAATTAGAAATCGCAGTTTAATAATGCCTTATACTTTAATATCATAAGTTTCATAGTTAAATGAAAGATATCTCCAAAATAATATACTAATTTTTTTTTTTTTTGAAATGTGAATTCTCTATGCAACAAGATCAGAAATAAAATCTGAAGATATTTTCATTTCTTCTCAGATAGAAAATAAAAGTGAGACATTTACTATGGAGTACCCACTATTCCTCAAAAAATTCCTCCAGATACGTAGAAGTTTCCGAGATTTATCACAAATGATCGTTCATGCACACGCATAGATTTTTTACGTCTGGTTAGACGATTAGAAAAGATATTGTATCTTTGAATTATGAAGTTAACAATGGTCATATTTTTAGACGTAGGAATACGTTTAGACAGTACTGTATGATAAGCAAGAGTAAGCTCGTTGTTAATAGAGAAAATTACTAGAAAATATACAAGTGTTAGAAAATCAATGATCCTTTTTGAGCTAAATCATATATCAAGAATGAACATTTTATTTTCAAAAAAATCAAAACAAAAAACAAGAAGTAAAGTGTCAGAAATGATCTTTGCAAGAACATTCACCATTTGTTTTAAAACGATGAATACCATTTGCATCAGAAATAAGAATTTCACATTGTCGAAGTTTAGCTACTCGTTTCATGAATTCATCTACAGAATAAATACATAAATATACACGTATATATATATTGTCAAACGTGACTAAAATAAACTTACGGCAATCACCACAAAGACGAAGATTATTCTTTATATTAATAAGAGATGGAATAGGTTTTTGAATCAAATTAAAAGCTAATGCAAGTTTTTCACTATGACTACATAATACAGATATAACAGTTTCACCTTTTCGTAATTTACGACTGATCCAACGTGAATCAAATATATAACCATCTTTAAGAAGTTCAATCGTTAAACGATTAAGTTCGGCATAAATTTCTGTCGATTGAGGATGAGATTTATCATTGACTACAAATTCCTAAAAAAAAATAAAAATGTGATTTTTTTAAAAATCAATGTTGAAAATTGAATAAGATATCTAACCACTATTTCTTTATCTACCATAGTTAATGATTTTCCTACTACAACTTTATTTCCTGACTGTTTTCGATATAATCGAATTTTATCTAGAATTTTTTCGCGTTCATTTGAAGTTGAATCGATTTTGGAGAAAAGAACTGAATTATAAAGCAACGAGTTCTTTTGATTATCTAGTTTTTTGTAAAAGAAAAACAAATATAATGTTCATTAATACAATCTATAAAAAAAACATTTACTGTCAATAACACAAGAAGCCATATTTGATATTTGATAATCATAAATCATTCTTTGTGTTTTATTATATGTTAATAAATCATTTAAATAATTGATCTAAATTCGAATTTAATAAAAATTCAATCAATAAAATAAACAACTAAACCTTCATTGGAATTCTTTCGAATTTCATTAAAACTTCATTGAATAACAATTGATATCGAACAAAATAATTCAAGTCAAATGTCTAAACATTGATAGTTGAATTTCAGAATTTCTTTAAACATGTATTACTTGTTTTTTTAATTTTCGTACAAATGAAACGATAATATTCATCTACAAATTAAAAGATATTTCAATTAAAGAAGTTATCATTAAATGTTATTTCTATAGATTTAACACTTATTGAATATGGGTATTTTCATTATTGTGAATTTGATTGGATTATTTAAAGCAAGTTCTCAAAGAACGAATTAATCAAAATTAGGTCAAGCCTCTATACAAAAAAAAAAGAGGACGCTCTATATGAGGAAAGAAAAATATTTATATCTTATTTTAATCATATTAATGTTTGCAACAGAGTGTTCTCTTACTGATCGAATGAATTATCAAGGGTGTTGGTGTGGGTATGAGAATGAATGAAGAGATATCCACACCAACACTCCACATCCATCTAGTTTAACAGTTTACGAACTATCAAAAGTTTCTTATAAAGCGCACGCAACTATTAAATATCTAATAGAGTGGCGAATAGTTCTGCACAGATAATATAAACCATTGGATTTTCTGCCGAACTATCGGTGATTTTGCGGAAAAAAGGCTGAACCTTTACTTTGACAATGAAAATAAGAACGGGTTCCGTTAACATATTAGGATGCCTTCAAAAATTCTGCGAGGCTATCAAAATTTCAGTTTATTATATACGAAACCATGAACAGAATGATGGAATCTGCAGAATGTTTCGTGCTAAAATTGCGAAACTTTATGAATTCTGCTGAAGTTAAAAGAAGTTCCGTAGGAAAAGTACAAAACTTTTAGAGTTCGGTAACAACTTTTGGAGTATGGTTTCGCACAAAACACACAGAATCTATTAGCATTTAAAGTGACCATAGAAGATTCCATACTAAACCTGCGAAACCTTTTAATAGTCTACGAAACTATGCACTATTTCGTGTGAAAAATACGGAATCTTCTGATGTATTAGAAAAGTATCGAGGTAGGATGTTTGAAGGAAGGGAAGGCGTCAAGGTGAAAACTGCTTCTTGAGGTCACCGGAGCAGTGTAAACTCATGTTTTCGCTCGGTTTTGCTGGGGAAGGTCGAAAAAATTTTCGTGAACGGCACCGACAGTCCCATGGGCTCTCTCCCTTTACCCGCCACTGATCTTTCAGTGCTGAAGCGTAAGAAAATTAAGTGTTTGGAATGTGGAGCACGTGATGCTCGCACTGATTTTTTTGGTTATTTGGTTTAGCGTTATTGGCGACATATTTTCAGCTTCATTTTTTATATGACATGCATGTCGACTAACTTATAAGCTTGAAAATTGTACGATGAAAATGTGAGAATAAAAAACATATACGAAACATATTTTCGGTTTTCCACAATACATGATGGGTTTTCGACGTCTTTCCTCGAAAATTCAAAGGTTTTTGAAATATCCAGAAACCCTAAGAGGTTTTCGAGGCTTGTTCGGAAACCCTACAAGTCTGATAGAAAACCTTTCCATCCTTTTTGTTACTCGGAAACTCAAAAGGGTATCCGATGAAAAGAAATCTGAAACTCAAAGAGTTTCCGAGAGGATTTTTTAGTCAAGAGCGGTTTCCGAAAAAACCGAAGGGTTTTCGAAAATACTTGAAAGTTTCTGAGACTACGGTTCAGAGTTTTCGAAACGGTGTTTTCGAAAACCTATTGGTTTCTGGAGACTCGGAAACCCACAAGGTATTTTGGGGAACTCAGTATCAGTCCGAAAATCCTTCCGGATACTTTTCTAGGTTTCCAGAACGGTTTTCGAGGGGAGTTCAGTTTGCGGGAGAACGTTTTTTTTTTAGAGTGTAGGCTGAAACCAAATGACTATTGAGATTTACTACACATATATATAAGTTACTAGCATGATGTTCAATAACTGTATAATAAATGATTTCATGCACATGCATACCAAAAAGGATAATTAATGTAATAATGCATATTATAATGGCTTGAGGGTGTGGGTAGGTGTGGATGTGGGGTATTGTTTAAGAGACAATCCACACCCACAGCTCCCACACCCACCCACACCCACACCCACACCCACACCCACACCCACACCCCACACCCACACCCACACCCTACACCCACACCCACACCGCTCAGCTGAGGCAATCTAACTTCATAATTAAAAGAGAATTCAAATTTTTTTCGGCCATTGGCGAAGCTACGAAAGAAGTTCTAGAGCGCTTAACGAAAAAACAGTTTCAATTACTCTTAGAATAAAATTAGATTGAAGATCATTCTTTGATGCGAGGCTGTGCTGGAACAGTAGCGTTGTTCTGACGAGTTTGAAACAATAAATCGTTGACGTTACGCTTCGGTTTCTTTCCGGTCGATTGTTCTACCTCTGCGACAGCAACCCTCCATTTCTCTGCTATCAATGCGCCAAGTTCTGAGTGTACAACTGTTAGTGGTTCGTTATTGGAAAAGCCGACACCTTCCAGTATTATTCGCACACCTTTCTCAGTCAGTCCATTATTTTGCAATACTTGATTGACTTGTCGTTGAGCACTCAGTGTTTGCCGTTCTATATAAGGATTGTTTGTCCAAAATAAGATGATAAGATCTTTTTTCTTGCCATAATGGCCGGCAATAATACGCTTTACATATCGATCAGCTGCATCACGAGCAGTGGATGCCGTGTTCGGTCGAACATGCGCTTCTGCCAACGTGTCAATGATGCTTATGTTTGCGACACCAATGATGTTCGAGTAAGTTCTTATTAAGTCCTGGGCCATGAGCGTTTCCGTTAGTTTCAACTTTTCATCTGCAGCATAATTCGCATAAACCCTATTCGGTGACCGATCGGGCGGACATTCCTCTTTACTTTTACACTGAATGAATGGTTGAGTTGAATTCAGCCTGATATTATAAAATTGTGCCAAATGTAACATATATTCTTTCCCTTCAGTGATTAAAGTAGATTTATCATCTGAAAGAGGCGAACGAGAGAAAGAATCGATATCAACGTTATTATGCAGTGCTTGCAGCAGTTTATCTTTCATTTCTGGTGGGATTCCGTCAATGTCGGCCCAAAGTTCTCGTTCACCAGCTAAAACGAGTGTTTCTTCGTTGATTGTAATATTTTTGGATATAATGTAAGAAATGTAATCAACAATTCGTTTTGATAATCCAATGCGAGAGGCTCCCGCAATCCATGCACCGTCGTAGTTCTGTAGTAAAGGACGTTCTCGATCTATGAGACGCAGAATCTGTGCTTCTTTAACATACTTATCTGCATAAGTGTTCATCCAATCGTAGGAACTAAGTTCATAGCGTTCTTGCCCGATTTGTCGATTAAATGCATGTTGTGCTATATAAAGTATCAAGTCTAACACGTCCTGAATATCGATAATGTCGCTGTTGAATAAGTTCATGCGCATGCAATTTGCATCAAATTTATCGTGCCCTCTTACATCCGCTTTACATTGTTGAACAACAGCAGATAATTCTTCGAATGCACATTCGAGTTTTTCAATACCACCAATAGAATTCAAATCTCGCCACAATAGAGACAAATTGAAATAACCAGCTAACTGGAACACTTTCAATAGCGCTTCTTGGTGTTGTTCCGTGGTGACCTGCCCATAGTTGTTCTTATAATAGCCAGTAAATCCCAATTTTTCAGCAGCCAGCATATATTTTGACGCTTTGGCGGAGCGTCGATAGGCTGTGTTAACATAAGTATTAAGTATAAGAATCGCCACAATCAAACTGATAAGTAAATATGTCATATTTTCACTACAATCACAAGAAAGAACTTCCACTGAAAATTAGAAATAAACTCCAAGTTAAAGAAAATCAACACTGTGGTAGCTCTACCATTTTGAAACATTTACAAATGGCAAACAGCATTTCAAAATCACACAAATCGATGACTTTCTACAAAGCACAATTCCGTTTGATTTTCCAGAAAACTCATTTTAGAAAATGAAAAATCAATAGGAATCATACCAATATTGAAAATATATATCTATCATTCTTCTATTGAAGAATAAAGTGATCCATTAAACTACCTAAAATCGTTGTCTTTTCATTTTGAAAAATGTTGCTATTTAGTGGCGTTCTACTATGTGGACGATGAGAATTTAGAGATGTGTGAAACCTTTTGGAAAACTTTGTTGAGATTTGCTCGATAAGACTCACTGATTAAAAAATATTTCGATTGTTCTAAAATCGATCTTTCTACGTTTATTTCTTGACAGATTGCTATTTTTCACCA